>APFE031727791.1:24927-83365 GCA_000404065.3 Pinus taeda | reverse complement strand
ACAACAAATGGCTGCGAAAAATTCGGCAATGCAAGCACTCGGCAGCTGCTCATAACCTCCTTGAGCCTGTCAAAGGTTCGTTGCGCTGTATCCGACCAACTGAATGCCCCCTTCCTCGTCAGATCTGTCAGGGGTGCAGCAAGTTGTGAGAAACTCTTGACGAACTTCTAGTAGTAAGTACAAATGCCAATGAATCCCTGAAGTTCTGTCACGTTCATCAATTCCGACCAATCTCTAATGGCCCTAATCTTCTCCTCGTGGACTCTCACTCTGTCCACCCCTATGATGTGTCCCAAGTACATCTCCGTCAACCCAAACTCGCACTTGGAGAGCTTGGCATAGAATTGTTGCTCCTCCAAGATGCACAACACTGTCTCAATGTGCTGGAGATGCTCCTCCCAAGTCCTGCTGTAAATAAGGATATCATCAAAGAACACCAACACAAACTTCCTTAAGTGACTGCGGAAGATGTGATTCATGCAAGACTGGAATGTAGCTGGGGCGTTGGTTAGCCCGAAGGGCATCACCCAAGAACTCAAAGTGCCCATAGTGACACTTGAAGGCGGTCTTGGGAATGTCCTACTCCCTCACGCGAATCTGATGGTTCCCAGATCTCAAATCAATCTTTGAGAAGAACTGTGCTCCTCTCAACTCATCCATCAACTCATCAATCCTGGGTATGGGGTACCTATTCTTCAGGGTCTTCTTGTTCAGGGCTCTGTAGTCAATGCACATCCTCAATGTGCCATCCTTCTTCTTCACCAACACCACGGAAGAAGCAAAAGGACTCGTGCTCGGCTGAATGTGCCCAAGAGCCAGCAACTCCTGAATGGCCCGCTCAATCTCATCCCGATAGACCTTGGGATGCCTATAGGGGGTAGTAATCACTGCTTGTATTCCCTGTTCAAGCTCAATGGTGTGCTCAAACCCCCGGTCTGGTGGCTGTCCCGGCGGAATCTCCCCAAACATTGTGGCATACTGGTCAAGGATGGACTGTATCTCTGGGTGCACCATCTGCCCTATAGTCCCTGCCTCTGATGCACGCAGCGCCACTACCCACTCTATGTCTCCCTTTGGGAAGACTGCCTCCATCCGATGAGCCGAAACAATCTGAGGCGGATATGTGTGTTGTCCCGTACCTTCTCATGTCTCCATGTCTTCTCATCATCCCACTCCATCTCTAGGGCCTTCCAATCTGTCGTGACCTTCCCTAGAGTGATAAGCCACTGAACACCCAATATCATGTTGTTGTCTGGAATATTGACCACGAAAAAGTGGTCAGTCAGTGTGTAGGTGCCCATCGTCACTGATAACTCTGGGACATAACGAGCACACACCATGGTCTGATCTCCTGGGACCAAAATTGATAATCCATCGAAGCTCTCTGTCTGTATACCTCTCTGCTCAACCATCTATGCATTGATGAAGTTGTGGGTTGCCCCGCTATCAACCAAAATAATACTCGTTGGCCACGTACTGTCCCCCGTACGCGCAGCGTTAAATACTTAGGAACTCCTTGCAATGCTGCAAGGGCCCCTCCGGTAGGTGCAAAAGCTGCACCACCTGCTGCTATTGGTGGAGGTGGCAAAGGATCCTGCGCGGCATGACTATCTCCTGCCTCCACATCATCCTCCTCATCCTCTTCCCCGCTGCTCTGTGCTTTGCCAGCAGCACATCTATGTCCCGGGGCCCACGGCTCCTAATAGGTAAAGCACAACCGCTTCTTGTTCAGCTCCATCCTGGCATCATCATCAATATGTGCTCGTCGTAGATTCCCCTTTGGAGGCGGAATCTGCACATCCTTCTCCTTAGGTTGGAAAACATGTCTCTGGGGGTAAGGTGTCTAGGTCTTGGGTAAGGCATCCTTAATTCCCGATTCCTCCTAATAGCATCTTGGAGTGTGGCTAGTCTAGTGGATCTAAATAGACCCCGAAGTGGCTCTACTAACCCCTCAACAAACATGTAGATCATTCGTGTCACGAATAGATCTGGCACCATCACTGAAACCCTCAAGAAGTCTGCAATGTAGGTCTCTGGGCTCTCGGTCTGTTTGAGCCTCGTCAGCTCAACAAAGTGTTGAGCCAGATCCCTCCGGTCAAACCTCTCTATCAATCTCCTAGTGAACTCGACATATGTCGTCACTGTGGAGTGTCCGAGTGTAACCATCCCATGGAACCACCAGTCCTGGGCCTCACCATCCAAATGTAATGTCGCCACCTTGATGGCCTTTATCTCCAACATCTGGTTAAGTTGGAAATAGATGTCCAACTTCTCCACCCAAGACTTTGCCGAACTGTTTGATGAACCATCAAACATAGGCAAGTGGAATCTACTAGCTGTGCGGTGGGTGTCTCCATCATGATAATGCCGGTATCCTCTATGATGGTCAAGAGGTCTACTATCCCGTTGGAGCTTAACAAAATCTCTAAATGAGAGAGCATCCCTGAACTCCTGCCCATAGGCCTAGTACTCTGCAAAACAATCACCCATATGACCGGCCTCTGCCTCCTTCTGGGCTCCGACCCCCGTGTCTGCTCCTAGGAAAGTGGGCATGGTAGAGCGTGTAGGGCATGTGAGGCCATCTGCTGAGTAGTATCACGCTAAGTGGCACCCTGCTCTAGCAAATGGTGGGATGTACCCGATCCCTCACCAACCTGGAAAACCTGTGGATTCTCACGCTGTCTAGCCTCCACCGCCGTGAATCTCTGCCCCATCACCTCGATCTGCCTCGATAGATCCTGCACTGATTTGAGGAGCATGTCCGCAAATCTCTTCCCATCCTCATCTGCCATCGGATCCTCCCACTCTACGTCCACCACAGGTTCCTCCTGTTCTGTGTTCACCACAGGCTCCCCCTGTTCTGTGTCCACCACTCGAACACAATCTCCCTCTCCGTAGGTGTTCTCCAACCTACGCTCAGTATCTCTATATTTCCTACCTCTATAACATATGTAGGGCTTCTCCCCCAGTGTCATAGACTGCTAGCTCCACGGGCTGAGCTAGATCTATGCTTTGATACCAATGTAATATCCATTTTCAGGGATATCCCTCAAACACAAGCAAACTCCAACCAAAGATGGACTGGGAGGGCGTTTACCAAATATGTCGCCTCTGAAAAGAGGACGAGATCTAGAGGCTCCCTGGCCCTTTCCAGACTCTGTCTAAGAGTATAGGAGAAAAACTCACAAGTGATATAGTAGCCGGGAAGTTCAAGAGATAAAAATAACAGTAGTGCAACATACAATAATGTATACATGGAATATAAGCAGATACTCAAGAAATGCAGAGAGAAACGCTAAGCCATTTTATTATACTGAGTAATGGAAAGAGTACAGGAGGTGATCAGAAAGATAGCACCTCGACTTGCACAAGGCAAGTGAAGAAATACACTCAGAATGGTAAGGAAATGGCCTCTCTCTGAACTGCGTCCAAGCTGCTGGAGAATTGTTGTGCTGCTGCTACTACTGGAATCAAGTGAGGATTTGGGGTTGTTCCCCTCCTCAAAAAATGTTGAAACTCTGGAATCAACCTCTACTCAATAGACGTAGAAAAGCCCAAAAAGTTTTTCTAAAATCGCTGACCCCCGAAAATCACCCCCTTGAGGATCTACGCTATCCCTCAAGGCTTTGCACTGCCATTGAAGAGAATCCTCCAAAACTCTGCCCGAGACTCTGCCAAAATCCTCCAATATGCAAGGGTTGATCCCTTGCTCAATCTCCAAGCTCAAATCCTCCACATAAACCCAATCCGGAGCTCCTACCAAAAGAGACTGCATCCTCCTCTCTCGAGACTGCGTAGTCTTCAAAATGCTCAATTCTTCCTCAACTCCAAAGATCGATCCTCTTGCAAAAGACTGATGAAACTACCTTGCCCGAGCAGGCACTCGAAGTTCCTCGGGGCTAAGGGTGAGATCTCCGAACGAAGACACTCGATGCACTAAACAGTGCTGCAGATAAGCTAAACAGCCAGCATGCTCTAAGTCGAAGTGACTAGCTCAATTGCAACATAATCGAATGTCAAAATGAGGAGGCTCCTCTGTCCTTTATAGTGTTGGCCTCTCTCAAAACCCTAAGGCCCACCTCCTCCAACGTAGCCTCTCTCTTGCCACGTGCTCCTCTCCATCTGTGCAGTCCCTCCAAGTGTCTATGTGGGCCCCCTTCTCTACGTGGTCCTTTGGCCCCCTTGGCTCCCCTTTTAAGTTACAACGTTGTGCTACTAGGGAGTGACTTTATTCAAAAAGTGAGTTATGTCCCCCTTTCCTCACCTTTTTATTTACAAATAACTATAGAAGGCAAAATTGAGCAAAATCGAATATTCCAATTAGCCATGGGTAATTAAGAATATTACACATGAGAACTAATCATCCTGTTCCACAATCACCACAGAGAACTAATCATCCTGGCCCACAGGAGAACTAATCATCCTGTTCCACAGTCGCCACGGAGAACTAATGATCCTGGCCCACGGGAGAATTAATCATCCTGTTCCACAGTCACCACGCGGTGTCATAGGGGAAGGTTGAACCTTTCACCCTGTACATAGTGCACCACCAGGGGATGGTGAGTCGCCTTGTGGTCGCATGTCACTCCAAGAAGTACCCTGCGCCCCCATGGAGCTCCCAAAGCTCAATACATCATACTCGACCCTCATAAGAGGGTCTCTGAACGACACCAAGTCGTTCTCAGAAAGTCAAGAATTTGACCTTTCCCAGGGGCTTCGTCAAAATGTCGGTGACTTGTTCATCTGCACCAATATGTTGGAGCCTTATTGCTCTCCGCTGCACCATATCCCGAATATAGTGGTACCTGATATCGATATGCTTGGAGCGATCATGAAATACAGGGTTCTCTGGTAAACGAATCCCGCTCTGGTTGTCACACAGAATCACGGTGGTATCCAATGTAAATCCAAACAGTTCACTAAAGAGCTTTCGCAACCAAACCACCTCAGAAGAGACCATACTAGCAGCAATGTACTCTACCTCGGCGGTGCTCAAAACCACCGACTTTTGTTTCCTACTCATCCAAGATATCGAGGCAGATCCCAAAGAGAAACAACACCCGAAAGTGTTATTTCGGTCCACCACACTGCCTGCCCAATCAACATCAGTATATCCACGTAGTCTCACATCTCCAGCGGTGTATCTCAACCCTTGAGTGATTGTGCCACGAAGATATCTCAGCAAATTCTTGGCACTAATCCAATGTGTGGTGAGGCTCAACCATATGTTGACTCAACGTGTTGACTACAAAGCATATATCTGGATGGGAGTTCACCAAGAACATCAATGCTCCGATGAGTTGACGATACTCGGTAGGATTTCGTAAAACAAGTCTGGCAACAGTACCAAGTCTGGCAACACTACCGCTTAACTTCTTGAAGTCAAACTCCATCGAGGTAGTTACGGGTTTGCAATCCACCATACCGAATCTCTCCAATATCTTCACCACATATTTTCCTTGAGATAGGAAAATCTCCCGTGGCTTCTGCCAGACTTCTAGTCCTAGGAAAGAGTGCATCAATCCTAGGTCCTTCATCTCAAACTCAGAAGCCAACTCCCTCTTACATTTGTGAATGAGAGGGTCAACCCCAGTTAGAAAGAGGTCATGAACGTACAGCACTAGTATGAGAGGGTTGTCATCTTCAACCTTAAAGTAAAGGTCAAGGTCGGCGTCACTCCTAGTGAATCCCAGCTTCATCAAGTAGCTATTGATCCTTTCATACCATGCTCAAGGTGCTTGCTTGAGCCCATAGAGGGCCTTCTTCAACATGCACACATGAGATTCTCAATCATGAATCTCAAATCCTTCGGGTTGCTCCACATAGGCTTCCTCCTTGATCGAACCATGCAAGAACGCAGTCTTGACATCCATCTGATGTAGGTTCCATCCTTGTGAAGTAACAAGGGCTATGATCGAGCGGATGGTGGTATATCAGGCAACAGGTGCAAATATCTCGTCATAGTCTATACCTTCCTTCTAAGAGAAGCCACGAGCAACAAAACGAGCCTTATACTTTTCCACACTTCCATCAACTGCATGCTTTATCTTGTAAAGCCATTTCGATGTGACAACAGCTTTGTCCTAGGGAATGCGGACCACATCCTAGTCATCGTTTTTTATGATGGACTCATATTCCTCAGTCATAGCATCTTTCCATACTTGATGCTTGACAGCTTCTGTGAATGATGAAGGCTCATTTTGGATGATCGTGCTCATGATGGTCAAGTATCCCTAATACTTGGTCGGCTTCTTGCTTTCCCGAAAGGTTCCCCTGGGTGCCACGTGCCCCTCAGCATCATCAAGTGTCCCCCTAAGCCATGGAGGCCTCTTCCTAGAAGAGGAGGGCTCTTGCGAAGGGGGATCAATAGGATCCATAGGTTCTTCCACATCGAGCATCGCCTCATCTTCCTTTTCCTTTGGTTCCCTGCTGTCAGCTTCTTTAGATCCCCTTAGAGTAGGAAGATTGTCAAGTTTGCTAAAATCCATATCTTCATCACAGGTGACATCATGGCTAATCTCGACTTCCCTTTGACCAGCCACATAGATTCTGTAGCCCTTAGTATTTTCGCTATAGCCCACGAAGATTCATTTCTTTCCAAATGCACCCAAATAATTCCTTTTCTCCTTTGACACATGAAAATATACAAGACTTCCAAAAATTCTAAAATGAGTTATGTCAGGTTTCTTACCAATGAACATCTCTTTGGGAGTCTTGGAACCCAATGCTTGATGAAGGCATCAGTTTTGTACATATACGGTGGTATTTGTAGCTTCGGCCCATAGAAACTTCGGAAGTCTTTGATCATGGAGCATAGCACGGGCAGCTTCCACAATTGTACAATTCTTCCTTTCCGCCACACCATTCTGCTCAGGAGTATATGGTGTAGTAGTCTCCCTCTTAATGCCAGCCTCATTGCAAAAGTCATGAAACTCATTGGATTCATATTCAGTCCCATTATCAGTCCTTAAGATCTTAATCTTCTTTTCGGTTTGATTCTAGATCAAGGCCTTGAAGTGACGAAACCAGGAGAACACTTCATCCTTCTTTTTCAATAAGTATATCCAAGTCTTGCGAGAATAATCATCTGTAAAAGTGAGGTAATATAAATATCCTCCCAAGGAGTTCACAGGCATCATACCAGATATGTCTGAGTGAACCAACTATAATATATCGGAGGTCTTGCTTTGGCTTGAGGGGAATGGTTCCCTTTTGAGCTTTCCTTCGACACATCCCGAACATACACCTTCTTACTCTACTCAGAATTTCGGCATCCCTGTCACTATTTTTCTTGCATCGGGTAGAGCTTTATAATGAAGGTGAGCAAATCTCCAATGCCATAGTTCGGATTGAAGAGATGTGTCACAAGACATGACACCCAGCGGACTTCCTCCGACCTGATATAATGAATCAACTTGAAACCCAAGAGTGAAAACATCTTTAAAGTTCTTTTTCCATACGCATACCTTGCCATCGAAGAAGGCCACCTTGTAGCCTTTGTCTTCCATTTCCGAAATGGACACCAGGTTCTTTTTGAGATCAGGTACATATAATACATCTTGTAAATGAATTGTATTTCCCTGATTCAATTGAAGAGTGACATTCCCTATGCCTTTCACGGGATATTTTGAGTTGTCCCGAAGAACAATTTCCAGGTTGGTCTCCTTCTCTATCAGATTAGAGAGAGCTTCTTTGTAACCAGTGAAGTGCCTTGAGGCACCACTATCAATAAGCCAATTTCCCAGTGAGTCCGGGGGAGCAGTAGTAGAGAGGGCCACTGGTAGATAATAATCATCTTGCTTATTGTTAACAACATTAGATTCATACTTGGAGTTTCTTGCCTTCTTGAAGGGTTGTCCACTCCCTTGATTTCTGGCATTTCTTTTACCTCTGCCATTTGACCTGCCATTCCTTTGATTGCCTTGAGAGTGATTTTGATCATCATCTCGTTGTGAGTCCCTTTTATTAGGGCACTCCCTCGCATAGTGGCCCATTTTATTACAATTGTAACATCGTCCTTTTCTTCCACCCTTCGGTCCAACCTTTCCTTTGGGTTTAGCCCCGAAATTGTTTCTTCTTTTAGCATGAGAAGAAAAGGCAAAGGGATGGCCTTTAAGTGCGAGCCTTTCTTGCTCTTCCATCCTTGTTTCTTCTTGAATGCATCTAGCCATCAATTCCTCAAATCTAGGAATTGCATTATTGTTGAGAAGAGTAGTCTTGAATATATACCATTCAGGTGGCAGTCCTCCAAGAGTTGTGAGTGTCATTTCCCTATCAGGGACTACTTCCCCAATAGATAGGAGATCATTCATGATCTCGGTGATCCTTAAGAAATATGCTTGCATATTCTCATCTTTGCCCTTCTTAATTTCCTTCAGCTTATTTCTAAGGAACTGTTATCTCTCCAAGAAACTCTCCTAGGTTGTAGCTCGAAAATGCCTAGTAACATATAATCTTCAATATTGTTCTCTGAACTACTGGAATAAATAATGGTCTAGATCAAGCCAGATAACCACCTTGACTCTGTTATTACTCAAGACATGCATGAACACCCTCAGCCTACAAGGTTTTAGACCACTAATGCTCAATAGTTTATAGATTAAGTGAGTGAATGAAGAATACTAACCATACCAGCAGATACATACATAAACATATGATGGCCAACTACAGAAAGTAAATGAAACTTGCAAATCTAACACATCAATGCAAAGATGAGATGACAGTTATCTGGCATTTGACATGAGAGAAACCTGAACAGCCTGTTCAAGTGCAAGCTTAGAACATAAAAGAAATTGGGGTATTGAACATATAACAGCAAAAGAAGCTTGTATTACTGATGAATGAAGATGAGAAGTTTGAGTAGCAGAGTCTCCACAGTCTCCAGAAGTTGAACCCTTCTTACATTTAGTTTCCAGCCTTTTATAGGCCCTTTACAATGCTCTGTAGCTTTCAGAGGTCTCCAGCTGTCCTAACCTACCCCCTTTGGCTTTAACTGCCTGGTTGCGTATGAGGACACAGTTCTCCTTCCATCACGAAAACGGTAATTAATTTTGGTACAGTGCTGCCCTATTAGATGGCTAGTTTGATCGTGCCAGTGGGGCTCCATGACTGTTTATTTATACTTGAATGCATCGTGGTGTGTCCTTCCTCTTTCAGCGATGCTTTCTAGTATTTCAGTTCAGCGGCCTGACTGTCACAATACTGACAGAGTCAACCACCTTCCTCCCCGGGTAACTGACAAGAAGTAGAGTATGAAGTGCATGGGCGATTGGACGTGCTAATTAGGACGAACAGAGCAATGGCAGGACGGCGGAGGACAAGCGGGTAGCTATTGGATGAATTAAATCAGACGGGCAGAGTAATGGCAGGGTGGCAAAGGACAAGCGAGAGCGATCATGAACCAGGGCCGCTAGATCAAAAGAAATGGACAGAGGAGATTGATTGCATGAGGCTTGCAGTGTTTGGTGAAAGCGGAAAAGTCTGGGCCGTTGGTTCACGGGTGGACAGATCTGACAGTTATCGGGTGGAGAAGGTGCTCGGACGATAGCGCCCGGGGGGTGGTTTTGTTTGGGTGGTTATGGTCTCTATCGAGCGCTCATCGGGCAGTAAGCGGTAAAGGGTGGAGTCCGCCCGATGCCACTCACTGCACGCCACGTAGCGGAGGAGGAGAGAGAAAAATCGCCTTTATTGGGCAGGTATTCCTCTCGCTAGTTGCCTGCACGATAAAAGCAACAGCCGTTAGATCTAAAGGGAGTGATCTAACGGTGGAGATCAATCGAGCAAATCTCTTCGATTAGGTGAAACATAGGCCTTCAGATCGGCGGGGAGAGATCGACGAAGGAGGGACACGGAGATACGGGGTGTTCTCGAGAAATGTATGGAAGGCGCGTATGGCAGAAAGGTAAGGTTTTTGAGGATTTTTGGGTTAATTTTCTTAAGGCTAAGGCGAAAGAGGGTTTCATTATAAAGAGAGGGTCGAGTTAGGATACGAGCGGAATAGAATGTAAGTGGAAGAGTAGGGGAAAGTCGAGTGGTGGCCCATGTGGGGCCCTCTCCAGGACAGCGAAGCAGACTATCTCCTTTTAGTCTTCAAAATCGCAGCGCTGCACCTCAGGGCTAATAGGAACAAAACTTGATTTGCATCATTAACTTTAAATAAACTCACCAATGTATCGTAGATTTCCTTGGAGGTGTCCAACTTGGAAACATAGGCCACCAGACGCTTGTGAATAGAGTCCCGGGTGATATTTCTTGCTTTGACTTCTTACTTAGTCCACTTGTTTCTAGCAGCAGCGGATGCATTTGATGGAGGCTCAACAATTCTGCCTCTCACATGGTCCAACACTTCCTGCTCTTCTAATGTTAGATCGAGAGACATCTTCCATCTGTGATAGTCATGTAGAAATTTCTGTTTTCCCACCCCGGTTTTCAGTTTCTCCTTATTTCTCCCATATAGTTAAATGCCCTTTCTCATAACCATACATTTAACAACTAAAAAATAATTATTTTTTTTTTCTGAAAACACAAATTCTGGAAATTTTACAGAATGCTGGAAATTGCAGAAATAAAAATGAGCAGTAACAAACAGTCATTAAAACACATTTAAACACAGAGATTTTTGGTCAATGTGACCCTGGAAAAACCCCCTAAACTCTTGGGGAAAACCAATTTGAGAGCTCTTCTTTATTTCTAGAAAATGCCTTTTACAGTGAAAAAATTTTCAACAAAACAAATTTTTCAGCAAACAACTTATCTCTTTTCTCAGCCTCACAGTCAAACTGAAACTGTTGTACGGATGTACGGACAGACTTCGGTTTTCGTGCAAAAAATCGCCTCCTTGAAATCCGTGCCCAAAAATCAGCGTTTTACTGTTTGCTCAGCAAAAATCTGCTTTTTACTGCTTGTTCTTTCAGTTGTATGGATTTGTTGAAGTGCTGCCTTGGAATATGTGCCAAGTTGCTGCCTCCTTCTCCTTCCTGTCCTGAAATCCCCCTTGCTCTCTTGCTCTCCTTCTCCCAATCTGCTCATAAAAGAATGAATGATCTTTTCCTCCCTTAATCCAACCCTAAGTGACTTTTGTGTGATCCCTAAATCCAATGGCTGAAATAGATTCAGATCTATGGCTGAGATTAAATGCTCATTTAAATCTCACTTTCTATTTTTTAATTCACCCCACTTTAATAAAGACCCACTTAGTCATTTATTTCCAAAGTCACTTTTCCTTTCTAATTTTACATTGACTTTATTAAAGTCACTTTAAAATTAGATTTTAGTAGCTTTATCACTTAAAGTCACTTTTAAATTAGATTTGACTTTATAAAAATTATAAAGTCATCTTAGAAGAAAAATTAAATTCTTTTGGACACTTTTCCCTAGGCCAAAGATCAAAGCCTAAAGGAACCACCTGTCCTCCGGTACCAAATTTCAACACTTTTACCGAGGAAGGTGTTCCTCACCACACCCATCTTGTCTCTGAAGTAGACATGCTTTCCCAGTGGTAAGGCTTTGGTAAGAATATATGCAACCTGCTCATCAGTGGAAATATACTCAAGCTTCACAGCTCCCTTCTGAACATAGTGTCTGATGAAATGATATTTGATCCCGATATGCTTTGACCTGTCATGAAATACTGGATTCTCCGTGAGTTTAATGCAACTCTGATTATCACAGTAAATCAGTGAAGGTCTTAACCGCTGACCAAATAAGCCAAACAACATCTTGCGAAGCCAGATGGCCTCACAACTAGCTAGACTGGCTGCCATATACTCTGCTTCTGCTGAACTCAGTGCTATTGACTGCTGCTTCCGGCTGAACCATGATGCTACTGCTGAACCCTACCCAAAACAACACCTTGAAGTGCTCTTCCTATCAGAAGCACAACCTGCCCAATCAGAATCAGTGTATCCTACCAATCTCACTCCATCTCCCTGCATGTAGTCCAGACCATAATCCACTGTCCCCTGCAAGTACCGCAAAATGTGTTTTGCAGCCCCCAGTGAACCTTCCTAGGCTCACACATAAACTGACTCATCGTGTTGACTGCAAAACAGATATCTGGTCTAGTGTTGACCAAATACATCAAGGAACCAATCAGCTGCCTGTACAATGTGGGATCCACCAACTCGGAATCCGAAGCATGAAGCTTCTTCCAGTTGGTAATCATCGGTGTCGACATGGGTCTACAATCCTCCATGTGGAATCTGCTAAGGATGTCCACAATATACTTCCCCTGCCCCAGGAAGAAATGCCCCTCCTCCTGCCACACCTCCAAACCCAAAAAGTAATGCATCAAGCCAATGTCCTTCATCTCAAACTCCGTCGCAAGATCTCTCTTGCAGTGCTCTATGAGTCTCTCTGCACCTGTAATGACCAAGTCATCCACATACAGCACCAGAATGAGAGGCTCCTCACCTATCATGATAAAGTAAAGGTTCGGATCTGCCTCACTCTTTGTGAAACCCATCCCCTGCAAATAAGTGTCTATCCTGGAGTACCAAGCTCTGGGAGCTTGCTTCAGGCCATAAAGGGCCTTCTTCAGTCTGCACACATGGGACTCCTTCCCATGCACCTCAAAGCCCTGTGGCTGCTCAATGTACACCTCCTCCTATATGAAGCCATTGAGAAATGCAGTCTTCACATCCATCTTGTGGATCTTCCAACCCATCTCTGTTGCTATCGATATAATGGAGCGAATCGAAGTATATCGAGCCACGGGAGCGAAGGTCTCCTCATAATCAACTCCCTCTACCTGGGAGAACCCTCTAGCCACAAACCTCGCTTTGAATTTCTCAATGCTGCCATCTGCAGCATGCTTTACCTTGTAAAGCCATCTGGAAGTAACCACGGACTTGCCCTCAGGCCTCGGCACTTCCTCCCAAACATCATTCTTCATGATAGAAGAATACTCCTCCTGCATGGCCTCTCTCCAGACCTGCTGGCTAGCTGCCTCCTCATAGCTAGAAGGCTCAGAGTCAAGGATGCTGGTAACCATCGCCATATAGCTACCAAATCTCTCAGGTGGTCTACTCTCTCTGACCGGCCTCTTCGGCTCAGCAACAGATGTGGCATCTCTCAAGGTGTCCTGAAGCCACTTGGGCTTCCTCTTCCCTGAGCATGTTTCTCCCATAGGAGAATGAAACTCCTCCTCATCACCATCAGTAGCCTGAACTCCTGACTGTCTGTCTGTTTTCCTCCTGCCTGCACCTGAACCTGTAGAAGCTGAGGTACCGTGTGAACTGTCCATCAGTGGACTCCCTAGTGAACTACTCTGTGACCTGCTCGGAGCACCACCCCTCTGGCTCGCTGAGCCACTGCTCACTGATGGACCTGACATCCTCATAGATGTACCTCCAGATCCTCCTGATCCTCCTGATCCCTGCCCACTGGATCCATGTGACTGACTCAACTGCTGCTGAGGGTCTGGCTGATCCAGATAATCCAACTCCCGTGATCTCCTAAAGGCCCTGTCCTCCTCGAACTTCACATCCCGTCTGACAACAACTCTCCTCTGTGCAGGAATGTAAATCCGAAAGGCCTTTGAGGTCTCACTGTAGCCCACAAAGATACCCTTTTCTGCGGTGGGCTCTAGTTTGGTCCTCTTCTCCTTGGGTATATAGGAGTATGTAATGCATCCAAAGATATGAAGATGACCAATATCAGGCTTCTTCTCAAAGAAAGCCTCCTCCGGAGTCATGTGCCCCAAGGCACAATGCGGACTCCTGTTCTGCAAGTAAACAGCTGCGTTGCAGGCCTCTGCCCACAAAAACAATGGCAACCCCTGATCATGTAACATGGCTTTGGCAGCCCCTATGATGGATCTGTTCTTCCTCTCCGCAACCCCGTTCTGCTGGGGTTTGTAAGGAACAGTGAACTCCCTCCTAATGCCTGCCTCCGCACAATAGTCAACAAACTCTCCAAGGGTGTACTCTCCTCCATTGTCCGACCTCAGGGACTTGATCTTCCGACCTGTCTGTGTCTCCACAAGAACTCTAAACTCCTGAAACCGCTTGAAGACTTCACTCTTGGTCTTCAAGAAATAAATCCAGGTCCTCCTGGAGTGATCATCAATGAATAAAACATAGTACTCATATCCACTCAAGGAAACATGAGACATCCGACCGCTCACATCAGAATGTATCAAATCAAGTATCCCAGTCGCTCTGCTGTCACTGCTGGGAAAAGGGGATTTGGCAAACTTGCCCATAGCACATCCTCTGCAAGTATCAAAGTGATCAGTACTGAAATCTGGCATACCTGTAGTGATCTCCCGCAAGGTCCTCAAGGCTCCATGATACATATGTCCCATCCTGCGGTGTCAAATCTCACACTGCTCAGAACTGCTAGCTCTGCTGTCGGTACTACTACTCAATGCCAAAAGGGGCTGGAATGCAAACCTGTACACCTTTGCATGGCGTACACCTATCACTCTAGCTGACTTAGCTGGAGCGCCCTGGGATACATCAACACCTGTCCTCCCCTGAACAGTACCTCATATCCTCTGTCCTCCAAAGCTGAGACAGATATGAGGTTCTTCCTCATCCCTGGCACATAAAGAACCTCTGTCACTTTCAAGGGAGGTTTTGACTCCCTCTGAAATGTCAGTGTCCCCACCCCGACTGCTCTAACAACTCTGTCATCACCGAGTACTACCTCAATATCAGTGCCACTCTCTGAAAGCTCCGAGAAGTACTCACGGACTCCTGTCATATGACGTGAAGCCCCACTGCCTACATACCAGATACCTGTAGATGCTCCGCTAATCGAGGGAAAAGCATGCTCCCTCTGAACCTGTATGGCAGGTGATCCTGCACTAGAGGACTCACACGTAGTGAACGCAAACTCCCGGTCAAAACGACCTGCAAAGTTCTCAATCTTTGCTGAAGCTGCCAAACTCTGGTCCTTCCCCTTCTTCTTCTTCTTCTCCGGACACACAACTGCATAGTGTCCCATCTTTTGACAATTCCAACATTTCACCTTGGAATAGTCCTTCTGTTTGTTTACCTGTTTACCTTTACCTTTGCCTTTGCCCCCACCACTGCTTGTGGAAGCCTGCTTCTTCCCTTTGCCTTTCTTGCCTCCTGCCACCAGTGCTACATCCTCATCCTGCTCAACTGGCTTGGCTGCCCCAAGCTGACCTTTCCTGATCTCTGTTTGAATGCAATCATCCCAAAACCTCTCCCATGTTGGAAGGGTCTCACGAGCAAAAACCCCATCAGCAAAGTTCATCCATGAACGGGGGAGGCCATTTACCGCAATCCGCACCAACTCAGTGGGTGGAATGGCCTCTCCAATCGCTGCCAACTCATCTCTCACATTAGTAATCTTAGTGAGATATCCAGCTGCACTATCATTGCCCATCTTAATGTTTTTCAGCTTCTCCTTCAGGACCATTTTCCGGTTCTCATTGGTACTCTGGTAGAGATTGGACAATGCTGTCCACATCTCATGGGCATTGCTCTTTCCTCTCACATGAGGAATGCAATGGTCTTTGATTCCGTCTAGAATCAGCCTCTTACCCTTGTTGTTCTTTCTATTATAAGCAGCCAACTGAGTAGCATCAGTAGGCACAACAACAGGGGTCTGAGTGGTATGCACCATGATATCCCAGACTTCTGCCTCCTCAAAGATACTCTGCATTTTCTCCTTCCAAACGCTGTAATTTGTATGCCCATCCAACCTATCCTCCACCCTCAATCCCAATGACATCCTGCTGTCCTAAAACTGAAAAATAGCACTGCTGTAGTAAAGATAAAACCTGCTGTTTATGAAAAATCAGCTTGCTGGAATTTTCTGAGTGAAAAATCAGCAACTGTAATTTTTCTCTTTTGCTGTCCCAAACTGCCCTTCAGCACTCAAGCTCTGATACCATGTTAAAATTTCTGTTTTCCCACCCCGGTTTTTCAGTTTCTCCTTATTTCTCCCATGTAGTTAAATGCCCTTTCCCATAACCATACATTCAACAAGCTGGAAAAATAAATTTTGCTGAAAACACAAATTCTGGAAAATTTACAGAATGCTGGAAATTGCAGAAATAAAAATCATCAGTAATAAACAGCCATTAAAACACATTAAAACACTGATATTTTTGGTCAACGTGACCCTAGAAAAACCCCCTACAACTCTTGGGGAAAACCAATTTGAGAGCTTTTCTTTATTTCTGAAAAATGTCTTTTACAGTAAGAGAAATATTCAGCAAAAATCAGCAAGCAAACTTTTACAACTTATCTCAGCCTTGCTGAAAAACTGCCCTGCTGAAACTTCACTGTTGTTACTCCGCTGTTGATACTCCGCAGCTCACTGTCCAGAAATCTCCCTTGCTCTCTTGCTCTCCTTCTCTCAATCTGCTCATAAAAGAATTGAATCGAATGTGATATTTTCCTCATTTTCCTCCCTTAATATAAACTCCAAATGACTTTTGGGTGATCCAAGTGACTTTTGGGTGATCCCTAAATCCAATGGCTGAAATAGATTTAGATCAATGGCTGAGATTAAATGCACATTTAAATCTCACTTTCTATTTTTTAATTCACCCACTTTAATAAAGACCCACTTAGTCATTTATTTCCAAAGTCACTTTTCCTTTCTAATTTTTCATTGACTTTATAAAAGTCACTTTAAAATTAGACTTAGTAACTTTATCACTTAAAGTCACTTAAATTAGATTTTAACTTTAAAAAAATTATAAAGTCACTTTAGGAGAAAAATTAAAATCTTTTGGACACTTTTCCCTAAGCCAAAGATCAAAGCCTAAGGGAACCACCTGTCCTTCGGTACCAAATTTCAACAGCAGCAAGCAAATATCGAGGAGGTGATGCAGGGGCATTGGAAGACAACACAGAAAGAGCGATGCAATCTAGAGAAGAGACGTAGGGCCTATGCAAGCTGACACAGAGGGACGCAGAGCCACGCTGGGTCAATCAGAGTGACGCAGGGGTGACGCAGAAGTGGGAGCAAGATCTCCAAAAAGTCAGATAGTCTCAGAGGGAAAGTCTCGGGTGTTTTCTTTCAGTTTTCTGTAAAAATCATTCCTTGTAAAAGCAATTGTTGTTGAAGATTAATAAAGCCCTCATCTGTTGCACCAGTTTTCCCACATTGGGTTTTTCCGGGGACAATTGTCCAAAAATAATTGTGTCAATGTGATTGATTCTTGTGCATGTATTTTTTCTCTGGATAATTGTGTGATAACTACAGTAGAATTTATTTTAATATTTGCTGAACGAATTTCGTAAATAACTTATTGAGAATAATAAGTAGGTGAAATAAATCAGTTGCTGCAGTAATAGAATTTCAGTTTATAAATTTTCACATGGTATTAGAGCATGATGCAGAGGCATCCACTCAAAGGGACTCGCGCAGATTTTCAGAAGGATGCACAAGGGACGAATTTTTGATGTTAGCTTCCAGATTGGAAGAAGAAGTCGCTTGCCTTGCAAGCTCTGCCTCCTCGGAGGTTTGGTACATAGACAGTGGAGCTTCCTGGCATATGACAGGAATCCGAGAATGTTTTTCAGATTATCAGGAAGAAAGAATGAATTTTCAAATCACCATGGGGAATAAGGCAAAGTGTACTCCAGTAGGAAGAGGTACCATAGTTTTTCAAACCGAAGCAGGAGAGCGACTTCGGGCAACTAATGTGCTTCATGTGTCGGGATAGGGGATGAACTTACTTTCCATATCTCAACTTCAAAACAAGGGCTATGACGTTTTCCTCATTAAGGAAAAAGTGTATGTCAAACACCCAAGTCGGAAAAAGAAGGCTCAGATTGGAATCAGAAGTAACAGGTTGTACAGGCTATAGCTAGAATCACCAATGGCACTGATAGGCAGTAATGGAGACAAACACTTGAATGAGCTATGGCACAGGACGATGGGACACTTGCACCATGGGGCTCTAAGAATTCTTAGGAAAATAGTATCAGGAGTTCTAGAACTAAGTACTGAACGGGATGATGTATGCAGAGGGCGCGCTCAGGGCAAGTATGTCAAAGTTGTGTTTTCTAGAAGTAACAATAGGGCGAAGAGTGTGCTAGGATTGATACACTCAGACATCTGCGGACCGATGTCCACAAAATCTCTTAGCGGTGCCAAGTACTTTGTCACCTTCATCGATGACCATTCCAGGAAGACTTGAATCTACTTTCTGAAAACCAAGGATGAGGTTTTCGGTCGATTCAAAGAGTTCAAGACTCTAGTGGAGAATCTGACAAGAAAGAAGATAAAAGTGTTGCGCTCGGACAAAGGTGGAGAGTATGTTGACAAGGACTTCATCGATTTTTGCACTAAGGCATCAAAAGGGAGTGGACAACTCCCTACAATCCGAAGCAGAATGGAGTAGCAGAAAGGAAAAATAAGACTATTGTGGAAGCAGCTAGGGCAATGTTGTATGATCAGGATATGCCTAAATTCCTGTGGGCAGAGGCATGCAGCACGACAGTTTATGTCTAGAATAGGACTCCTCACAGGGCATTGGGCAAAATCACTCCAAAGAAGGACTTCACTGGGAAGACACCTGAAGTCAGTCATTTTAGGATATTTGAGAATTTAGCATATTCCCGTATACCCGAAGAGGAGAAAAAAATTAGATCAAACTATTGAGAAAGGATATCTTGTGGGATATAGCGAAATGCTAAGGCATACAGAGTCTATCTTCCAGGGAATAGGAAGGTAGTAGTTCGGCGGGATGTAAAGTTCATGGAGGATAGATCTTTTAGAAAATCCAGAGAAATGCCTTCCGAGGCGCAGTCGAGAGACAAGTCGTTGGTCAAACCACTTAAACCAGCGAAAACTGATACCATAAATCCTCCTGAAGACAAGGCTTCAGAACAGGGGGAATCTCTAGAAGAAGTGGAGTTAATAGATGTACCTACTACCAGTGGAAGAACGAGCCGCTAACTCCGACAGATTCTACGGAATGCATAAGACTTCATCGGTGCGCCCAGGAACCTTCTAGTTTTTAGGAGGTCGTTCAGCATCAAGTATAGGTAGATGCTACGGTGGAAGAATACAACTCTATAATGGTCAATGATGTCTGGGAAGTGGTACCTAGGCCTCATGACAAATTAGTGGTAGGTTCGAGATGGATCTAAAAGGTCAAATACGTTGCAAACGGCAGTGTGGAGAAATACAAAGTGAAGTTTGTGGCAAAGGGGTATGCCCAGAAGGAAGAGAGAGACTATGAAGAAACCTTAGCCCCAGTAGCCGGGTATACTTCTATTAGGACCGTGATATCTTGTAGCGTAGATGGAGTGGGATATCCATCAGATGGATGTCAAGACTACATTCTTGAACGGGTAATAGAAGAGATAGACTACGAAGAAACCTTCGCCCCAAAAGCCACATATACTTCTATTAGGACCGTGATATCTTGCAGCGCAGATGGAGTGGGAGATCCATCAGATGGATGTCAAGTCGGCATTCTTGAACGGGGTAATAGAAGAGGAAGTATACATCGAACAACCAGAAGGTTTTGAGACACATAAGAAGGAATCTCATGTATGCAGATTAAAGAAAGCCTTGTATGGGCTGAAACAGACACCTAAGGCATGGTACAGTCGAATTGATGGCTACTTGCAGAAGATGGGGTTCGTTAAGAGTGACGCATACCCTAATCTCTACTATCTAGTTGTAGAGAATGAGCCTCTAATCCTTGTGTTGGCAGCGATTAGAGAGGCTCATCAAAGACTGCAAGAAGAACCTAGCCACAAGAATTCGACATGAAGGATTTGGGACAAATGCATTATTTTCTGGGGTTGGAAGTTTGGCAGCAGAAGGGTGAGATCTTCCTGGGACAAGGGAGATATGCTACAGAAATCTTGAAGGGACTCAAGATGCAGGACTATAGACCTATGGCTACTCCAATGATCACCAATTGGAAGAAGATTGATGCATCAGAAGATAAAGATGTTGATCCAACCTTGTACAGGCAGCTCATAGGGTCCTTGATGTATCTGGTCAATACCAAGCCAGACATTTGTTACGCTGTCAACACCCTCAGTCAATTCATGGTAGAACCTAAGAGGGCGCACTGGGTAGCGGCCAAACATGTTCTCAAGTATATACAAGGAACTGTCGAGCATGGACTACTGTACACCAGAGGCAATGATATCGCATTGAGTGGATTCACTGACACAGATTGGGCTAGAAGTTCAGTAGATCGGAAAAGTACAACTAGGTATTGTTTCAACATTGTATCAAGAATGACCTCCTGGTGCAGTAGGAAATAGAAATCTGTAGCTCTGAGCTCAGCTGAAGCAGAATATATGGCAGCTAGCACAGCTTCGTGCAAAGCCATATAGCTTAGGAAATTGCTTGTGAATCTATTCAGGAGAAGGATAGAACCGACTAGGTTCATGTGTGATAATCAGAGTTGCATCAAGCTCTCTGAGAATCCAGTATTTCATGATTGGTTGAAGCACACTGATATCAAGTGTCACTTTGTCAGAGACTATGTCCAACAAGGGGCAACACAGTTGAGGTACACTCCTACAAGAGAACAGGTGGCAGATATCCTCACTAAGGCTCTAGGAACAACAAAGTTTGTTCATTTCAGGGAGAAGATGGGGATGGTAAAGAATCCATTTCAATAATGGATAAATATCAGAAGTTACAATGCAGCAATTAGCAGTGGCAGTGCTAGGGGCAGCATGGGCAACAGATTAAGAGGGAGCTGTAGTACAGATGTAGCAGTGGCAGTGGCAGTGTCATGGGCAGTGGTACAGGAAGCAACAATGCAGATGATGCAAGGCAGCAGGCCAAGAATCAACACAGGTACTGGTGCAGAGGATCAGTGTAATGTTTCTGTGATGGAGCATTACCAGAGCACACTCCTTGCTAAGAGGGAGTGTTGATTTGTGGTAGCATCGGATGTGTTCCAACCTTGAAATTTGGAGGAAGGCTAAGGTACATGAGATCTCCAAGACCGAATGGAATTTTTCAAAACGATTTTTGGGTCTTGGAGATCTCATGTGCCTTAGCCTTCCTCCAAATTTCAAGGTTGGATCACATCCGATGCTACCACAAATCAACATAAGGCTGGGGACTTAGTCTTGGTTGAAAGAGACCCAATACCTGTTAGGATTCATGGAAAGGTTGGGTAAGATTATTATTACATTGCCAAACTCAACGACGAACTTTGGCCCAAGCCAGTCAAATTACGTCATATTACCTCTTTCCTTGAGACTTGATATTGTATCATATGCATGGTAGAGTAGCATGCATTGCATTTTGATTTTTGCATTAGAACTAACGTCATATGATATTTTCATGGTAGAATAGATGAATCTTTGCATATTTTATTTTTCTATTGATTTTATGTCCTAACATTTAGCATGTGCAATCATGAGATGCCGCAAAAGCATGTTTCCCCCCTATTTTTCATCTATTATATGTGCAGGTAACAGGTCTATGGTAACCAAGAGATTATCAGAGTTTTCGTGACCTCCCGTTCAAGTAGCTTCATCCACTTCTCCGAGAGATCACGTCCCAGTTGGAGCCAAATGTTGCCCACCATTTTGTGGGTGATATCCCTAGGAGAAAAAAATTGTCCAAGATGGTCCTCAAACACCAACCCCTTACAGCAACCAACTAGCTCGTTGTGCCATTTCTCCGCCACCTGAGCCAACCATGTCATCCCTCACCCATCTACCATGATTGTATGTTTGAAGGTGGACCTCCCGAACCTAAAGGTATGCCTTGTCATTTGATAATTGAGTATTGTAGTTTGCTTAACATGGACACTTTTGGGGGGCATGGATTAATGGGGGGATTTGGCAGAAAGAATGGGCTAGGTCTGTGCTCTTATCGTCTAGACCCCTTTTGGATATTAACTTTGGATTCTAGTCCCATGGGATCTCTTTTACTGACCATTTGGCTTTAGGGATGGTATTTCACGGGAAAACCTGATTTTGTTTGTGTGGTCCCGCTCCCTTATCTGCATATATTACCCCCTTTCCACTCACTATTAACCCATTCATCATTTCTCCCACCTGGGTCCACATTCCTCCACTGTGTCCACATAGGCTTATCTTTCCCCTTCGCCTTGCCCACACCTTGGATTAGACCTAGAATGATGTCTCAAGGGTTGATGTAGCTAAAAAGAAAGATAAAAGCATAATTGGCCACAAATGTACCACAAAATGCAAAAGACAGTTGGGGGTAAAAGCCAATACATGAGCTCTGCCCCATCATCATGGCCATCACCCTGGTTCCTACAGGTTCTATGAGCCCCCTTCATCATATAGGAACCCATGATTGTCCCAACCCTTGGTGGGCAATGAACTGCCCTACCTTAAAAAGGGGTATTCACTGCTATATCTCACACATCATGCTCTTACCTCTTGAGCCCTGAACAGTTAATCAAATAAAAATCATAAAAAGGCAAAAGCAATATAAGGAAGGGTGAAAAATCAAGGTCGGGGCACCTCATGTACCACGATTTCTCCCTCATATGCATTATAGATGTGAAAATTCGGTGACCCAAATTCCTACTGCAGCAACTGATTAAATTTCTCCTACTTGTTAATTTCTAAATCAAGTTATTTATAGCGTTACACAGTAAACATCAAAATAAAATCTACTACAACCTTCACAATATAAAACACTGTGGAAACAAAATACTGCACAGGAGAGAAATAAACACACACAAATACACCGTTGTTTTTGGACAAACGTCCCCAGAAAAACCCAATGTGGGAAAATTGGTGCAGCAATTGAGGGTTTTAATTATTATGCAGTAGTAATCTAAGTACAAATATTTAGATGCCCAAACTAGCAATTAGATACAGAGAATAAACTGGCAAGGAGGTAGTGAGAAATATTCTCACATTATTATTGGCGATCCAAGACTGATCAAGCTCTGGAAGGCTAGCCCCACAATGCCTCTACGCAATCTCTGCGTCAACCTACGCAGATGTGTCATAGCCTCTAGGAATTGTGTCACCTCCTCCTCTGACCTTCTGTTAATTGGAACTTCGACCCTCTAGCCCTCAGGTCTTACACCCCGGCTTTCGGCTCTAGATCTCAATTGCTCCCAGCAAAAATATAGACTCCCTCTAAAGCTTTGCGTGGCACTACGCTTCCTCTCTGAAGCTCTCGTTGCCTTCTCTACCTTGTAATCTCCGGAACTGGAAAATGCTCCTCCGGTCTACTATCCCTGCCCCTTGCTGAAATAAGGTCACGCAATCTATCTCCAGCAACTCAGCGCTACTACTCTTGAGAAATTTGATCTCTAGATCTCACTATCTTGATGTGTTCTCCAAGTGCCCATCAAGCTCCTTCTTATAATCTCTTGTTGGAGCACCAACGGCCAAGATAAAAACATAATCTAACGCTAAGATTAACTGGGAATCGATCCTTGTCTTCTTCTAGAAGATTCGCACCAGATTTTATTAATACCCTTTAATTAATCACATTTCCTAAGTTTAGAGAGCCTAGACTTAGGAATACATTAAAAATGATTAATTATTTTAATTAAACCATCTCTAGGTGGAATTTTCCCAAATGATTTCTAGGTCTTGCAGAGTGCATGTGTCTCAGCCTCTCTACAAAACTCGAGGTTAGATCACATCTAATGCTACAGAAATTAACACTCCCTCTTAGCGAGGAATGTGCTCTAGTACTGCAACCCAATAAAGCATCACTCTGTCTCTCCGCCATCTCCTGCTGTGTTGTTGATGTCTGGCTCTATTGCCCATCAACTACTATGCAACTCTGATTGTTGCATCCGTGTTGTTGTTGGCCCTGCTGAACTGCCGCCAACACTACAACCTTCTCCAACTGTTGTTGCTCCAACGCAACAACTGCAATGGAAAAGCATCCAAAATACTAAACCAACTGTGGTCAATATGATGCATGTATCACCCGAGTCCTAACTACTGCTAGACTCTGCATTGTCACTGAAGCCTTTGCGCTACTAGTGACTCTGAGCTGTGTCATCTGCACTGCTGTCAACTCTGCTCTACACTACCCAGTATCTGACTGCCACTAGCTACTGCATTTGTCACTCTCGCACCTGATTGCATCAACTGCCACTGATCCATCCTACTACTGCATATATTGGGCTCCCGTAGTAAGGTATTGATTCATGAGGTGGACCTCCTCAAGAATCCTGCCCATCATGTAGCTCTCTGGGGCTACAACTCCAAATCACCCCACCTCACCCTAAGAGGTAACTCGGTGATCATGGCAAAATCTTCCTCCAGTCAGGAGGATAGCCTATCGATCTCAGCGGATGCAGCCTGCCGATCCTGCTTCTCCTCCTTGTACTTTTTTCTTAGAGGACATTGAGTGTTGTAGTGGCCAAGCTCACCACACCTGAAGCACTTGATCTTTGAAATGTCCTTCTTTCTTTTGCGCTGCTCCTGCTGCCCCTAAGATGTGAGGTTCATGTCTTCCTCCTCCTTTACTTGCTTCGTCCCACCCTTGCTGCTAGCACCACTGATGGTGCTCTTCACCAGATCTCGCCTCATCTCCTCCTGTTGCAGATCAACCCACACACTTCCCAATCTCGCAGTTTTTCTCTGCCCAGGATATTCTAGACGAAAACTTGCCATTCTTCGAAAACGTTGTTCAAATCTAATCGTACAAACTCTATAGGTTGGGGCATTGTCCCTACTGAAGCAAGTTGATCCCAAACGTCCTAAAGCCTACTAAGGAAGCTCCCCTTTCTACATCCTCGTGCATCTCAATGTCTCCTCAAGATACATCTTCTGCTGCTTAGAAAATCCTTCATACAGTGTAGCAAGGGCTTCCCATATCTGTCGGGCAAAATCTTTTCCAGCTAGGTGACAAACCTTGTGATCTCGAACTCCATCGAGAATCAACTGCTTTGCTTTTGCCATTTCCTTCTTGTATTTCTTAAGCGGATTTGCATCAGCAGGTACAACTACCACACTATCAATATAAGTTTTGAGATCATGTTCATCTAGAAGGCAGGAAATTCTAGCCTTCCAAATCACATAGTTGGAGGCTCCGTCCAAAATAACTTGATCTGTCAACCCAGCTGATACCATCTCTCTTAGAAAAGTTGAATTCCTCCTCTTGTCCTCTGCGCAGCTGCTGCCCAGCTATTCGTACTCCTTTCTAGAGTGAGAAATCCCACACACAGCTACTGCTGCCCTGCTAGGAAAATTCAAACTTCTTGTCTAGAAGTCCCCTAAGGAAAGATTTCCCTCAGTGTTTGTTCTTCTTTCCTCCTGACGCTATTTGCACTAGCAAACTGCTACAAAATTTGCATCCCAGCTGAAGATCTGCTCTGCAAGGAAATTGCTACTACTCCCTCTGCCTCTGGTACTCTTTGATCTGGAAAATTTTATTCTCTGTCGACTCACTCACAGAAGTAAAATTCCCATGAAAAACTGACCCTTCTGACCAACGAAATACGCTAACCCTAAGGGTTTCAATTTGCTGCCTACGCAGAAATTCGAACTACCTCCTTCCTTCTGCCTGAGCTCTCTTGCTTACAATCTGTGCTCCGGTACCATGTGAAAATTCAGTGACCTGAATTCCCACTGTAGCAACTGATTATATTTCTCCTACTTGTTAATTTCTTAATCAAGTTATTTACAGTGTTACACAGTAAACATCGAAATAAAATCTACTGCAGCCTTCACAATATAAAATATTGCGGAAACAAAATACTACACAGCAGTGAAATAAACACACACACAATACGCCATTGTTTTTGGACAAACGTCCCCGGAAAAACCCAATGTGGGAAAACCGATGCAACAACTAAGGTTTTTTAATTATTATGCAGTAGTAATCTGAGTACAAATCTTTAGATGCCCAAACTAGCAATCAGATACAGAGAATAAACTAGCAAAGAGGTAGTGAGAAATATTCTCACACTGTCACTGGCGATCCGACACTGATCAAGCTCTGGAAGGCTAGCCCCATGCTGCCTCTGCACAGTCTCTGCGTCAACCTACGCAGATCTGCGTCACAACCTCTAACAATTGCATCACCTCCTCCTCTGATCTTCTGCTGGCAGTTACTTTGACCCTCTAACCCTCCAGTCTCACACCCCGGCTTTTAGCTCTAAATCTCGACTGCTCCCAGCAAAAATACAGACTCCCTCCAAAGCTCTGCGTTGCCCCTATGTGGCACTGCACACTGCCTCTCTGAACCTCTCGTTGCCTTCTCTGCCTTACACTCTACAGAACTGGAAAATCCTCCTCCGGTCTACTATCCCTTACCCTCACTGCAAGAAGATTACTCGATCTCTATCGAGCAACTCAGCGCTACTACTCTTGAGCAATTCGATCTCTAGATCTCACTATCTCGATGTGTTCTCTCATTGGAGCACTAATGTCCAAGATTAAAACATAATCAAAGGCTAAGTTTAACTGGGAGTTGATCCTCGTCTTCTTATAAAAAATTCGCAGCAAATTTAATTAATACCCTTTAATTAATCACATTTCCTAAGTTTTGACTTAGAAATATATTAAAAATGGTTAATTATTTTAATTAAACCATCTCTAGGTGGAATTTTCCCAAATGATTTCTGGCTCTTGAAAAATGCATGTGCCTTAGCCCCCTGCAAAATCTCGAGGCTATAGCACATCCGATGCTATAAAAATTAAGAATAGACCCAAGTGTGGGCTTCCCTTTTATTAGCTACCCTACCTCAGCTTGTGGCCCAAGGTTTCCCCTTCACCTCTCTATCACATAGCACCACCTTTTACAGGATGTGCCTTGAACATATTATCCCCTTTAGAAGTAGAAACCACCTAATAGGGTAGTTGGTTAACCCCATTTGGAGTTTGGGAGACATTGGCACATCTCGAAGTCCCTTATGGAAGGGCAGGCCATTATGAAGTCCCCTCGTGTGGTCCAACTTGGTAATCTCATTTACTCAATACCTTTAATGACTTATTGTACTGGAAGGCTTAGGGACACATTGGATCTTATGTAGGATTGCAAATGGTCTCCATCTTGAGTTTGGTCTCCCTATATGGGGTCCTAAATCTCCAAAGGGATACATTGGCACATGTAGGGTGTGTGTTGAGAGCCATAGGCCTCCACAACAGTAGACAACACTCCATGGATCCCCAAGGATGTTCAGATATTGCCCGAGATTCACCTATTGGACGAAGAAGATAGAGGCTAGAGACTCCACATGGAGTATGTCAAGGAATTGTGAAGGATTATTGTATGTACAAGCATATGGCTTGTGGAGTGTTCTCTTTCCTTGAGGAGTGAATGTATGGTGTTGCCCTACCTTAAGGGTTTGATCAATAAAGTGAATCATTTATATCTATTTCAATCTTGTTATTCTTGGGTTTATTTATATTTTCATATGTTTCCGGGTTAGATCTATAACAAGTGGTATCATAGCACTTTCTTGGGCAACAAAGTGGAGAATTTTTTTTTTTATTTTTTTTTTGCAGGATTTCGGAGGCAGCGAGTTTGCAGATCAGATCTGTACATTTTGAGTGCAAGATCTGCAAAATCTAATTGCAGATTTGGATTCTATGTGAAAAAAACCCGATTTCGGTCGAATCGGAGTCCAAATGAAGGAGATGTCGCTGATTTAAAAATCAGTGGGGTTGCAAACAATTTTTCAGGGCAGCGCGTTTGCGGCGCAGATCTGGACGTCTTGGTGCAAGATCTGCAAAATATAATTGTAGATATGGATTCTACGTGAAAAAATAGCCAATTTCAAAAAAAAATCGGTTGAATCGGAGTCCGGATGAGGGAGATATAGCTTATTTAAAATCAGCTCTTTTTGCAGAAATTTTGGTGACAGCGGGAGAGTTGCAGCACAGATCTGAAATTTCAGTGCCTGGATCAAGATTTCCATCATATGGGTAGATGCAGAATGATTGTTCCATTTCTGAAAACAGGTCATAATAAGGATTCTGAGCAATATTGACTAAACTGTGACAATTTCAAATTTTCGCCATTTTTTTTTTGTGATGGTGGGGGCCTAGGTCTGAATTTGAGTGACTTGTATAAATTTGATGGCTCTCATCCAGCCAAATGGATAGCACAAATGGAGAAATTTTTTCGATTGTATTACATCATGGATGATGAAGCTCAGTTGAGTATGAGAAAAATAAATTTAGACAATGAAAGAAGGCAATGGTGGCAAGGGCATCAATGTGGCTATGGAAGGTTCTTGACTTGGGACACCTTCAAAAAAGCTCTTATGGACCACTTTGACCGTAAAACTAATCTTGTGGATAAGTTCACACAGACAGACACACAGCCTAGCAAAGATTTTATTTTTACAGGAAAGAAAAAAACCAAGGAACCTAAAAGGTTATTTTCTGCTGGTATCTCCTTATTGCAGGTTCATAGATTGATTCAGAAGGAGAAAATCATTGTGTCTATAAATCTGAGTTGCAAGCAAAATCTCATAAATGTCAACTTGCCAAAAAAATTGCAAATTCCAGCAAAACACATTGAAAACACACAAGTGGATGATGAGGATGTTCAAGTGTACAAGGATTTGAAAGTTTCTATGGATAAGTATGTGTTGCATGGTGATTTTTATGCTTCAAATATGGATAACATGGATGTTGTTTTGGGATACCCTTGGATGGAATCTGCGGGTACTATCAATATTAATGTGCAGAAGAAATTCCTGAAGCTCTAGTATAAAAAGAAGAAAATTATATTACAGGATATTTCCATCAATAAACAAGTAGATGTTTCAGGGACTGACATATCAGATGATGAGCCTTTGATGATCGATAATCAAACACAAACAGAGGCTGAAGCAGAAAAGGTTACAGGTACATCAGATGAGGGCTCAGTGGTTGAAGTCATATTGAAAAAGAAGACATCACAACAAGCACCACATCAAGGTGAATTAAAGAAAAAGACACCGTGGGTTAAAACTTCAACATATCATCACCCACATCACTATGCAAGACAACCATCAAGATGGAGACCAAGTAGTCACAACCCCCGTATGACGGATAGCGAGGAGCGAAGATCCACCTACTACACATCAACACAGAAGAGCTGCCACGGTCAACTTCCATATCAAGCGAGCGAGGCACCAGAGAGATCGAGGGTTCACCTTTCTCTTGGATGGCTAGATGCACGTGCATGGTACCAGTGGACTACTCTTTTGAGTAGATCTTATTATTTGTGTTCTTCCCATGTTTCGGGGACGAAACATGCTAAGGGGGGTGGAATGTTATATACCTAGGGGGGGTAATATGGGGTACCCAGGGAGGTACCCAAGGTAATAATGTAATAATGAGATGGGCCATAGTAATAAATAAGGTGGTTAACCCATATCATGTAAGGGACCACAAGTAGTTAGTAATAATATAATGGACCCATGGTATTAGTGGATGGTATGAGGGAACCATGGTAATGATCCATGGTATTGCATGTATGAGGCCTATATAGAGGCTAGAGACTCCACATGGAGTATGTCAAGGAATTGTGAAGGATTATTGTATGTACAAGCATATGGCTTATGGAATGTTCTCCTTCCTTAAGGAGTGAATGTATGGTGTTGCCCTACCTTAAGGGTTTGATCAATAAAGTGAATCATTTATATCTATTTCAATCTTGTTATTCTTGGGTTTATTTATATTTTGATATGTTTCCGGGTTAGATCTATAACAAGTGGTATCAGATCTATAACATGCACCTGGTTCACCTTTGCCCAGCCGGCCCCACAAATGTACCATGCACTTGGCAGCTAGCCCAGGAATTGTAGTATGATGTGGCATCACCTACACCATCATCAAAGCCCTTACAGATGATCTACAGGCATCTTCGACTCATTTGGAGACCCATGAGGTTATTATTGTGCCCCCACACTCACTAAGAGCACCACAGGATTATTGTTTGGAGAACAAGGGGCCAACCCCTTGTCCATCACTTTTGAGGGTCATATTCATCATTATGGCACCTATGGACCTCATCAAGCCTCTTG
Organism: Pinus taeda; assembly: GCA_000404065.3. Lineage (NCBI taxonomy): Eukaryota > Viridiplantae > Streptophyta > Pinopsida > Pinales > Pinaceae > Pinus > Pinus taeda. The sequence goes on along the minus strand of APFE031727791.1, from coordinate 53,466 downwards.
GAAGGCCCTACGACATGTATTATTTATCATCTGACCTCTTAAGAGGCTTATTATTTCCCTTGTGAACCAGTTTGGTGGACTTGTCACCAAAAGTTAGGTTATTAGCACATTATTTTATTTTTGGGGCTTATGTAGGCCTAGGAGACTAATTCGAACTCCTCGTTAGTGTATAAATACAAGTGAGATGAGTTCATTTTCTCATAATCACTTTGGATTGGATCTCTCTTCTCTCTTAAGAATTTCACACTTTTTCTTAAAGGATGAATTGGAGCTTTATGGATGAATTTTAATGTTTGGATTTGGTTTATCTTATCTTGGAGCTTCTCCATTGTCAAATTGTTGATGGTTAGATATGTTCTATTACATGTGACTTGTAAGTACATGATTTTAATGTTATTCTTATTTTATTTGTCATATACATTGGATTGGGAATTTCGTTATTTTTAAGGCTAATTGCTGCATGCATTTACTGATTAAATATTGGAATTTTGTCTCTATATCACATCTCTCAATGTATGGGCCACGTAACTTTGAATGAAATTTCCTAGGGATAATTCTATTAATGAATTCATCTTGATACGCCATCACTTTTTGCAAGTCGAAGTATATAGTTGTAAGGTTTCTTCCCTTTGCCCTAGAAGACATGCGAAGTAGTCTTAAGGCCTCCTTGATCAAGAAACAAGGTCCTCATTCATATTTATCCTAGACTCCATTCTCCCAAGACTAAAGCACTGATCTACAAAGGGGTGGTCACTCAAAAATCAACTCTTTTTCACCTTCTTCTAGGTCTAGCCAAGTTGGGTTACCTAGGGCATCACTTTCCCGAAGAGTACCCCTCCAAAAAGTTCGATCTCGTAGCCTCTCCTACACTGGTGTGTCCTCAAGGCCTCCGCCAATTTTGAAGCCATTCAGACGATGTAGTTGTGAGATAAGCCAAGCCCTAGCTCTGAGATCAAACTTTTCCCCTAGCATCCCCAAAGCTAATGTCTCATAGGATCAATTTGACACCTTTAAGTGAAAATTCTTGCTTTGATCCTTTCCCCCTCCTTATCTGGGTTCATAACATCATTGGTTGTTGAATTCCTCCACTTTAACCTAGGTTGGGTACACTTGGTCCCGTGTGGTCCCACACCTTTGAAAATTAAAATCTTCAAAAACCAATCGGGAAGTCAAGTGCAATAAGGATTTTAGGATTGGGAAACTCATTTACAAGGCATATTCCTCTAACCTAACCCTCAAACCCTCACCTCCTTATCCTAGAAATACTTGCACCTTGCTTAAAAAGCAAGTAAGCTTTATTCTTAACCCCCTTCTAGGAAAAGGATCATTAAGGTCACTTCACATCCATTAGTTGATTCATCCTTCACAAGTGACTTTCTATATATTAGGTATTCGAGAAGTCAAGTGCAATAAGGATTTTAGGATTGGGAAACTCCTTTACAAGGCACATTCCTCTAACCTAACCCTCAAATCTTCACCTCTTTATCCTAGAAATCCTTGTACCTTGCTTAAAAAGCAAGTAAGCTTTATTCTTAACCCCCTTCTAGGAAAAAGATCATTAAGGTCATTTCACATCCATTGGTTGATTCATCCTTCTGTTGTAGTTGCTGCAAAAACCGCTCCAAAAATCTAGGAACCCTAAAATTTTCAAAGACCCTGTATCGAGCGAAGCCACTGGCACTGCTAGGATCTACTCAAAGAGTTCAGAAATCTCAAAGAACCTTGGAAAAGTCTAAGTTTTCTGCTAAGTAAAGATAAGTCTCTAGTTCCTGCCTAAGAAGGTCAGTCGCAATTGCAGAACGCGACTAAAGCTAAACCTAGTGACCGTTGCGACCATTGCGACTCACAGGTCGCACACGTCGCGGGGTCGCATCTTCCTTTTCCTACCTCCTTGCGACCCTTGTGACCTTGCGACCATCTGAGTCACAGAAGTCGCATAGGTTGCGAGGTCACGCCATCCTCATGCAAACATGGATGCAACTATGCGACCCTTGCGACTTCGCGACCCGCCAGGTCACAAGGTCGCACTATTCTCTCTCAAACATGGATGCAACTATGCGACCCTTGCGATTTTGCGACTTACCGGGTCACATAGGTCGCAAAGTCACATGTCAGACCCGTGCGACCTCACAAGTACGACCAAAATTATATAAAGAAGGTTACCCCAGCCTCATTTGTAGATGGTCCTTTGGTCGAACGAAGAGCTAGGAAAGTCTGCAATCATTTCGACTCACAGGTCGCAAGGTGGCATCTTCCTTCTCGTACCTCCTTGCGACCCTTGTGACCATCTGAGTCACAGAAGTCGCATGGGTCGCGAGGTCGCGCCGTCCTCATGCAAACATGGATGTGACTATGCAACCCTTGCGACTTCGCAACCCGCCAGGTCGCAAGGTCACAAGGTCGCACCGTTCTCTCTCATACATGGATGCCACTATGCGACCCTTGCGATTTTGTGACTTATCGGGTCGCACAGGTCTCAAAGTCGCATGTGAGACCTGTGCGACCAAAACTATATAAAGAAGGTCGCCTCGACCTCATTTGTAACTGCTCCTTTGGTCGTACGAAGAGATAGGAAAGTCTGCGACTTGGGTGCGGGCGCATCTTTCTCTGAGTAAGTAACCGTTCACCTTTCCAACAATCATGATTTTCTTCCAGGTGTCTATGTTTGCATTCCTTGACCTCTGGCATTCCCTCTCCCTGGGGTTTTAGCTCATTTTACTTAGTTTTTCCTCATCGTTTTCCTAAAATGGTTGCCCTGGCTACTTTCTCCCTTCCTGGACCCAGACATCACCTTTTCTCGACTTAGACCTTCCTATTTCCACCAATAACCCTGAATTTACTTGTCTAGATGAGACCCTAGCCTACTAAGACCACTCAGTGTCTTCCCTGATCCTCGCAAAGCCTAAGTCGTGCATCTTGAGGCCGCGATATCCCTTTTCTCACGGCCTTATGACCCCCATCATATTGCAACTTGCGACTTGCAACCAGTCTTCCTCGACCTGCGACTTTGTGACTCCTATCAAGCTGCGACCTACGCAGCAAGTCACTTAGTCGCATTCCTATACGTGCGACCTTGCGACCTGCCTTCCCTGCAACTCTCCTTCCACCTACTAAAACCCTTTTTTTTGCAGTTTTAATTGATTTTCATGTCGTCTCTCTCATCGTGGGACTGTGTTTTTGACATGCCAGTTGATGTAGATCTAGATTGTATATCCATCTCTTCCTATGAAGACGAAATGGCTCCCCCTACCACTAAGGCTGCTCACGGGAGCTCAAGAAGCGAGTTGTGGGAGGCCGACCCAGACGAGGAGCCACCCATCTTCAGGGACACTGCTTGCCACATCAGCGAAACCACAAGCTTGTCCTGGTACAATATTTACGAGGAGTTTGTGAAATCAGACATTCTGGAATCCCAGGAGGATTTTCAAGTATACCTCAACATCAAAAGGTCGAGGTTACACAAGGTAGCAGTGCACCCCCCGATCTTCCCATGCTCGGAAACTATTGAATGAATCTTGCAATGCACAAACACAGAGTCCTGGAGGATCAAGGGCCATGATGGGCACCCATAGCCACTATCTCCCCGGCAGATATCAGTGCCTACTACAGACTCCCTGAGAAACAACAGGGTTTTAATACCAAATAGCTCACTGAGTTCGTGACTCCAATGAAGGATATCCTAAGGAAATGCTGGCAAGACCCGTCAAAGTTTCGGGCCAAGACGGATCAGGCTTACAAGACAGAGGGATTGCGCAAAGTATATCAGTTAATCGCTGCAATGATGTGTCGGTTGTATGTCAAGCCAGACTGCGATGTTTTTTCGGCACCTGGGTCCCCCTCATGTATGATGTTGCCACCCGAGGAACCATTTTTAAATGGGTAAGCATCATCTACTCATCCTTGAAAACAAACATAACTACTGCCAAGCTCCCACAACCAGAACAGCCTCCGGGATTCTATATGTCTTCATACCTCCTCGACATTGTCTGCTCGACATGCTATTTCGAGAACTGGAGCTGCAACTGGGACCCATCAGTAGCTAGCCCCGTGCACAACCATTACAAAGCTTTTTGGGACACTGGTTACAAAGGCATGCTAGGTATAATCTCTGAAACTTTCATCAGCCTGTTGTACTAGCTACTATTTGGGGAAGAACCGCCATGCATGTCCAAGAGGGCTATGAAGACAGTCGTCAAGGTAGTGCACTAGTTTCCCATTGAGAAAGGAACATTCATTAGAGTGTTCGGTACCCATAAGCCTCTGCATGCCCTACCCAAGTTTGTCACGGACAAGACGCTCCTGCGAGAGGTCTGCTACCAAATGACACAGGGTTTTTCAAAGATATTGAACAAAGGCAGAAAGAAACCCTGGCCTACCTTCCCTCTCACCATCGGGGCATATGTGGTAGAAAATTTCAAACAGGTAGAGGCAGAGGTCGAGGCATTGAAGAGAAGCCACTTTGTGACCCTTAACTACCGAACATATGATCCTAAGAAAGTCGTGGCTGCCCATTGCAAAAAGGCAAAATTCAGTTGGTCTCATTCTCATACCAAAAAGGATCTCGAAGATGAGATTAAAAATTGGTATAACGCTACAAGGGAACTCAGCCCAAGCGAGCAGCGAGCCACAGAAGATGAGCTCCAAGACAATTCCCAGGAAGACATGAGCCTCAAAGAAAGAGCTTCTGCCATAAAAAAAAAAAAGCAGCACGAGGCACCAAAAGGCACCCGGGAATCTGAGAAGCGAAAAGGAAAAGAGGTTGAAGACACTGTGAGCGACCATGAGGAGGAAGATGCTACGCTAGGACAAAGGAACGCCAACTTGGCAAGGAGGAAGCGAGATCTTAAAAGGCAAAGGGAGCTAGAGAGCAAACAACTTCAGGATTCCAGCAACCAGGGCCAGAGCAAGAAAAAGAGAAGGTAGGAAGAGCAAGAAAAGGAGAAACAATTGCGGGAAAAGCAACAGGAAGAAGAAAGGAGAGCGCAAGAAGAGGCAGAGAAGAGAAAACAGAAAGAAGAGCACAAGAAGAGGAAGAGAAGAAAAAACAAGAAGAAGAAGCCGAGAAGAGAAGGCAGGAGGAGAACAAGAGGTTAGAACAAGCGCTGAAAAATATGGAAGATGAGCTAGAGGGGCAACAAGCACTAGCAAAGGAAGAAAAAAGGCAATAGGAAGAAGAGCTTAGGAGGAACAAGGAGAAGGAATTCGGGGAAAGTGAACAAGGGAGACTAGCAAAACAGCTGACCTGGGCACGAGACAAAGTGAGCTTCCTCCATTAGATGTACCTCCTACTACTCCCCTCACTGGCGGACACCTTCCCCTCCAAGAACTGGGTATCTCGGAGGATCAGGACGAGGAGGTCCTAGATCTTACTAAACTCACTTTCGATGAAATAAACCTCAAGATTGTACAAGAGAGGAAGAAATATTGGAGCAGGAACCCAGCTGAGCCTTTACCAGTAATCCTCAAATGATTGCCTCAGCCGGGATAGCTTTCATGGCAGCCACAGAACACAATGTGGCTCGGATGAGCAAACAGATTGCGGATTTGCAGAACAGGGTTCATGCATCCGAACAAAGGGCCTCTATGGCAGAACAAGAGAAAAGGAAGATGGAGGAAGAGAACGCGGCACTCCGTTTAGTACACACAAGCGCAACAGAATTCCAAGTGGAAATTGAAGAAGAAATCGAGACTCTGGGGGACACCGTGGCAGCAGTCTACAAGGAGATGTTTAAATTGCACCACACAGTAGCCCCCCATCGTGGCCATCCAAACCCACACAAAAGAAAGAGTCGCCATGCTTAAGGAGGCTATGAATGCTTTGGATAGGATACACGAATGGTCTGTCAAGTACCCAGGAGCACCGACGGTGGTCCCTAAGAAGGATTGGATCACCATGCAAAATACTAAGGTCCAACTCCGCATCAAAATTTAGTCTAAAGACGGATTGACCAAAGATCTAGAGAGGGTACTGGCATCCTACAAGCCTCTGTTCAGCAACTTGGAATCAGTGATCCAACTACATGTGGTCCCCTCAATAGGGGAAGTCGGACAGGTAAGGAAGCAAGATGAGATCACCAAGGAAGTACAAGCATTCGTAGAGACATATAAACAAGCAGCCTGTATGAAAGACATGCCGATCACCAGAGAAAATATCGTGCATTATGTGGTAGAACCAGTGAGGCTCTACACCAAACTGGTAACCTTGAATAATCAGGTGCATGAGAAACAGAACACCGTCATCCCAGATGCACTTGAGTCCCTGCACCGACATGACGAAGATCAGCCACAAGTCACTCCCATTGCAATGGAATACAACTTGTGGCGCACATATTTGACGGAACAGCTCGAGCTTGACATTCCAGAATTGCAATTATTAAATTAGTGAATTAGATTGATAGCTATTTTTTGTGACATATTTTCTACAGTAGCATAGAACACCCTGTGAATATAAAAGGTCATGTAGAATACCAAAAGTCATTTGTGTGAATATGAAAGGTCATGTGGAATACCAAAAGTCATCTGGTAGATGAAAAGTCATGAGGAAGTTCAAGAGTCAAGGTAAGGCCAAGAGTCACTCTTACCCTATAAATATACCCTCATGCCTCATTTTTATGGACCTTTTGCTGAGGACTCTTTTGGAGATATATACATTGCTTAAGAGAATTTATGTTCTTCTAATTTATGCAAGGAGTGATTGTACGTTTCCACCATTGGATTCTTTAGATCTCTTATGTTCTAATGCCATAAGTATTTTCTTCACTTGATGGATCGGATGTTCCTGAAAGCTCTTTGATGTGCGGTTTCTTCATATGTTGTCTCATACTCCAAACTTTGTGTTGCTTCATATGAATGGTATTTGATTCACTAACTCTATGCTCATGCCGATGGACTATTTCTTTGGTTAATCCGTTTGACTGCACCTTTGTTTATGCTTATAAATGTTTGATCGTTATGAACTGATTTACAATTATTAAGCATTTTATCTTGGCGAACATGAGTCTTATTTGAAGTCTACTATCAGTAAATTTACGTAATATTTATGTTGTTTATAGTCTGGCTATTCATGGTTTATGTGGCATAAGATTTTTGTCAATTATTTCCTTGTATTTATTGAGGTACATGCTTTCAATTGAGTGCATATTTCGCCTCCGTCCGAAGTAGGCTCAACAAAACTGAACGGCAGCCGGGCCTACAAATCAGAAGGGACCCCTATCACGAAACCTACACCAGGGAGGTCCCCCTTGCTATTGGTGGAAGCTTCTAGCCCGTGAACAGATTTGGCGCGAGGAGGGCCATGGCAAGTACTAATCCATGCCTTCACGAGGCTGCTTCAAGAAAAATCAAGAGAAACCTGAGGAATACCAAGAATGTGAGAAACACTAGAGATCTAGGACACCTCAAAGTGCCTTGAGGAGAAGGCAGGCAACCCCCTCACACTAGCGGGAGATTAGGCACAGATAGTGAACTCGAAGACAATGACCACCGCCTCCTTTTCAACCCTAGAGGAAATCGTCGCCCACCACTGCTGGCATGGATGGCTCAATCCCCGTTGAACCTTAGAGGCCTACTCCATGACATGCCTTGCCATTAGGAGAAATACCTCTCGAAGTTCAACCCTCAGAAAGGGACCTCAACTAACGACCACATTAGCAATTGCTACCTAGCTTTGCAGATGATGAAGGTCAATACGACGATGCAGCACGCTGTTTATTCCCGCACACTCTTGAAAATAAAGTGGCCACTTGGTATCAGTCGCTACCCTTCACCTCCATCCGCACTTGAGAAGAGTTTCGGAAAACATTCTTGGACAAATTCTCAGAAGACATGACACCTTCTATGCTCCTCACCGAGCTCAGCACGCTGAAATGTCATAAGAAAGAGAAGGTGAAATATTTCAATCAACGTTTCACCACAATTTTGAATAAGTTCCCTATGGACATAGCCCTTGACGATTCCATCACGATTGACTACTACACCAGAGCCCTGCCGAGGGATATTGCCGTGTTCGTTAAAGGCAAAGCAAAACTCACCCTGGTAGAGAACTTTGCTACTGCACTCGAAGTCGAAAAGGATCTTCTTTCTATTGGTGCCTTAGAGCATGAGTCTCGGGAAGATACAAAGCCCTCTGAGAAGAAGAATCGGGCCTCATCAAGTAAAACCGTAGATAAAGACAAAGGGACTAGCCAAATCCCTAAAACAATTGACTAATGTAGTGTTTGAGCTAAAGAGGAGCAAAACCTGCTAAGCCCTTTTTCTGGAAAACTAACAACCTCCCCCCTAAAGTGTCACAGAAATCCAACTCAACCTTCAACGTGGAGGAGTTAGGAGAAGACAACTTTTGCACTTTCCATTAGGCTTCCCACTCTGAGAAGACCTACCCGCAGTGGCTCCATAACATGGCTACCCTAGTCACCCAGTTGTTAGAAGATCAAGCCGTCGAGGAAGGGGAAGAAGAAACTAACAATTATGAAGAAGACGACTCCCCTCCTGGCGATGATACTCCATCTGCTGTGTTAACCTTCGAAGTCGTCCATGGGGGGAAGAGTTCACAGCTCAAGAGGCCATTGTTGGAGACGCTCCCCCCAAGCGTCTCCAACAATAAAAGAGCATTGTTGCGAAGGATCCTATCCCCCACCAATACTAGTTAGCCATCCACTTCTTCACCTAGAGAGACGAATGATTTAGGCCCTAACGAGTCACCCATCAATATAAAAGGAGACTCATCCACACCTAGAAATTCGTCCAAAGGGGTTACGGCTAAAACTACCTTGGCAACGCAGCGCTTGGCACAAGAATCTTCATCTGTAGATTTAGATTACAATATCATCGAATATTTGAAGAAAACTCGAGCTAATATCTCATTGTACAAGCTATGCAAGTTGACGAGTTAGCGTGAGTTAATTGCCAACACCTTCTCCTTTCCTCCCACCCCTTCAAAATCCTCCACATCAAACAAGGGGAGCTCTGCAGGCCAATCCCCAGCTATGGTTGACCTTCAAGCTATAGTGAACGCCGCAAACACTAACTCTAGAGGCTCGACCCCTCCTTTCCTCTTAACCTTCGAGATGTTCAATTTTAATGTTCACAACTGCCTTGTCGATTCTGGCACGTCGACCAACGTCATGCCCTGGTCAGTACGCAAGAAGCTAAATATTCAACCAGAAGAAACCGACGCCAAAATCATCCAACTCGACAGGTCTCAGGTTCCAGCTGTGGGAGAATTAAATAATGTCATCATTCGATTATCTTCTGATTCTTGAGTTCACCAGTATATTGACATAATCGTTGTAGACATTCCAGAAGCCTATGACCTTCTTCTCTGCGAGTGTGCCTCCTAGAGTCCCTATTTGAGTGTTATCAGCCTCAGAAACCCAGATACCCAGGTTGAAATTCCCATGCAAACCCCAACCCTTGATAGCGAACTTTGCACCTTAAATTTACATACGTCAGGTTTACCTTCCCTCAGTACCGAGACATGGACGTTATATTATGATGGATCTAAAACTCACAACGGAGCGGGGGCAGGGTGCGTCTTGCTGGACCCCAAGGGGAACAGATTCTTGATCTCAAGCAAGTTAGAGTTCCAGTGCACCAATAACACTGCAGAATATGAGGCACTAGTCCTCGACCTAAAAGCAGACTGTCTAAAGGTAATTGGGGATTCTGAAATGATTACAAGACAGGTACGTAATACCATTCATTGTTTTTCCCCGCACCTCAAGAATTACCAACAAGAGGTATGGCGTCTAATAAATTCATTAAAGCTTTCAATATCATTTCCGTTCCTAGATTCAATAATGTTGATGCTGATACTTTAGCTAATGCTACAGCTAGATTCACACCCCTTAGAGATGGGTTTTCTATTGAAATTATGTATAAACCAGTAGTGCCTAACATCATAACTAACTTACACGTTTTGAATGATGACCAATAGATTCTGGAGTTCATGACAAATGCGGAAGTGTTCAAAGACGCAGCTATTGACGAAGAGGACCATCAGAGATCACTACAAGAGAAGCGGATTTGCGGAAAGGAAACCCCTTACCTAAGGGGGTGGTGACGTTACAGAAATTGTTCGACCTCCATAATCATTTCAGAGGCCCCCCAAATACCAAAACTCATAGTTCCACTCTCTTGCACGAGCAGATCAACCTCAATACTGAATCTGACCCTAAATATGTTAACTTGGCGGTGGCATGCACCCCAGAGGAAAGACAGGTATTCATCAGCCTTTTTAGAAGATACCACGATGTTTTTGCTTGGACATATGATGACCTGAAAACGTACGATACTCGAATTATTCAGCATGTCATCCCAACGAAAGAAGGGGCCAAACCATTTCAGCAAAAATTGAGGAAGTTGCATCCCGCGTTAAAACCCCTCATCCAAAAGGAACTCAAGAAATTGTTGGATGCACGCATCATCTTCAAGGTCAGGCACTCTACATGGGTATCTAATATGGTGCTAGTTCGAAAGAAATCTGGGGAGATACATCTTTGTGTCGATTTCCGGAACCTTAACCGAGCATCAGATAAAGATAACTACCCGATCCCCTCCATGGAGCAGATCCTCCAAACCGTCTCGGGGTCTGAAGTCTTCTCCCTATTAGATGGCTTCTCCGGCTACAATCTAGTCCTGGTAGTTGAGCCGGATTGGATAAAAACAACATTGCGAACAAAGTGGGGAACATTCGCATTCTGTCGATTGTTGTTCAGGCTGATAAATGTCAAGGCAACCTTCCAGAGAGCGATGGATATCGCCTTTCGAGGTCTTATGGGTCAGAGCGTGGTGGTTTACCTAGACGATGTCACCGCTTTTTCAAAGAAAAGGGGGGACCACCTTCACCATTTGAAGCAGATTTTCGAAAGATGTTGGAAATATGGAATCTCCCTACACTCAAAGAAGAGCATATTTGTGGTTTCAGAAGGCAACTTGCTTGGTCACATCATCACCAAGAACGAAATCACTATAGATCCCGACCGCATTAAAGCTATAGCACAGATCCCTCAGTCGAGCACCAAAAAAGATATGCAATCTTTCCTTGGCAAAATTAATTTTCTTCGCAAATTTATTTCAAATTTCGAGCAAATTGTCAAACCTTTACAGGGCTCCAAGGCGCAGAACTAAACTACCCGAACATCGATAAGCAAGCATACGCAATCTACAAAGCAATGAAACACTTCAGACCATATATCTTTAAAAACCGTGTCACAGTGATGGTTCCATACCCAACCGTCATATCCCTTTTCGTACAACAAGAGCTAGGGGAGAGGAGAGCCAACTGGATGACCTCCCTCCAAGAATATGATTTGGAGTTTAAGCCCTCCCACAATGTGAAAGGACACGGACTCTGTAAACTAACCGCTGAGGTAGCCAATCAACAAAAAACGGAGTCTGATTGAATGGCCCCGGAAACAGAAGGCTGGGAACATGAAATCGAAATGTACCAGAATGAACTCCTCGGCTCACATGACTCCTCATCATGGTACTCTGATTTAAAGCAGTACCTAGTGCAGGGATCTCTACCTGAGACTATGTCAGCCAAACAAAAGAGAGTCGTTAGGCTTAAAGCTACCTCATATCAAATGGTTCAAGGAAACTTTTTTAGGAAGCACCACCTCGGCATATTGCTAAGATGTTTAGAATACGATGAGGCTCAATGAGTACTGAAAGATCTGCATGATGGACCAGCAGGAGACCACTATGCAAGCGACACCATGGCTCACAAGATCATGCGGGCAGGTTTCTACTGGCCTACGCTTTTCAAAGACGCTCATGCCTATGCTCCGTAGTGTCCCATCTGCCAGAAAATCCAGGTAGGCAAGCAAGTTCATCTACCCCACTCCAACCCATAGCAGTTGAGGAACCTTTTCAGCAATGGGGGTTGGATGTCATAGGTGAGATCGTGCCAAACTCGTCAAAACAACACATGGATATACTCACGGCTACCGACTATTTCACCCAGTGGGTAGAGGCCATCCCATTGCGGAAGGTGAACGATGATGAGGTAATATCCTTCATTAAGCAGTACACCATAGGCAGGTTCGGTGTTCCAACATCTCTTGTCTTTGATAACGCAACATCTTTTTCATCTTTAAGATTATATGATTTTGATTTAGAAAATAGTATTGTGTTGAAACATTCAGCCAACTATTATCCTCAAGGAAATGGCCTAGCAGAATCATCCAACAAAAACCTCATCCGTATCATCAAGAAAACCTTGCTTTCGCAGCAAAGGAATTGGTACAATGCCCTCATTGATGCCCTATGCGTTGACCGAGTCACTCCCAAAACCTCGATGGGCACATCTCCCTACTTCCTAGTTTACGGGAAAGAAGCCATCTTACCACCCAACCTGTACCTCCCTACCCTTAGACTGGTTCAAGAGTCGCAAGGCCCCCCGTGTCCCGCCATTCAAAGCCGAATCGATACCTTGCTAAGATTGGAAGAAGAAAGATTGAAAACTAAAGAAAAATTTTCTATCCATCAAGCCAGGATCAAGAGATGGTTTGACAAAAAATCCGCAGGGTCCTATGAGTTTGATGTGGGTGATCTAGTGCTTACATGGGATCGGGAACATGAGGACAAGGGCAAGCACACAAAATTCCAAGCTTTGTGGATAGGCCCTTTCCAAATTATAGAAAAAATTGGCCATCACACCTTCAAATTGCAAACCCTGGGAGGGCAAGTGGAACCCCTCCCTGTGAATGGCCGTGACCTTAAATTCTACTTCACCTAGCAACCCCCGAGTTGTTGGCCCCACCTTGTACCATATTTTCCTTTTTGTTTTCTTAGATAGTTATCAATTGCTGTCAGTATAGTTTGTTGTTTCTTTTGTTGTCGTCTTTCGGAATAAATTTGAGGTGGCAAGTAGAGGTTAGAACGGCCCTGCACATTGGCTCCCACGGAGGCTCTCCGGAACCGTTTACTGACCAAGACTTAAGTCGCAGCAAAAAATCTAGTGTGTCGAATTGGTGATTGTGGGGAACTCTAAGGTACACAGCCTCCTTTCCTGCTCACGTCAGTCTGACCCACCTGCTTACATGGTTGATAAGTTTTGAATTGTTCTAGCTCACCTACAGTTCTAGGAATGAAAGGGAAACTGAAGAAACCATTTTTGAGCATATATATATCTCGGGAAAAACAATAAGGTCTCTTAAAAACCAGAAACAACCTCTTTGCAAGTCAAATAATTCGGGATCCCTCGTCCGCCCAGGCTTTAAGCTGCCATCAAATAAGTGCGTATAAGCACAGACAAATAAGTGCCAATGAGCATCTCCATCCATTCATAGTAAGGGCTAAAGGACCGAGAAAGGCTTCCTGCGCAAAGAGGTGAGGCAAGGACTCCGCCGAGGTACTGACTAGGTCACTGGCAGTAAACAACGTTCACAATTTCTAGGTAGTGACTCTGCTAAGGTACTGTTCAGGCTCGCTGGCAACAGAGCAACACCAAAGTACCATGACCACTATACCGAGAAAACTCCGAAGCTCATAGTGTAACTTCAGCTTCCCTTTTCTTTCCCAAGACAGCAGGAGGTAGCACCCTATCTCGTGCGTTAAATACCATGTTATGCAAGATAGGACAGTCGACCAAGTTCGAAGGAGAGGCTCGAATACCATCAAAGGGACCTACAACTCCATGAAGCAATACTTATTCAAGTTCCCTTAAGCTAGGCTAGAATGCGTCAAAGATCCTAGAGTCTCCCAGGGAATCGCCAATTGTTGTAGCCGCTGCAACTACCCCTCCAAAAATATGGGAATATCGAGCAAAGCCGCCAGCACCACTAAGATCTGCTCAAAGAGTTCAACAATCTCAAAGAACCTTGGAAAAGTCTAAGTTTTCTGTGAAGTAAAGCTAAGTCTCTAATTCTTACCTAAGTCGGTCGGTTGCTGTGTCGGAACGCGACTAATGCTTAACCTAGCGACCATTGTGACTCACAGGTCACACAGGTCGCAGAGTCGCTTCCTCCTCCTCGTACCTCCTTGCGACCCTTGCGACCTTGCGACCATCTGAGTCGCAAAAGCCGCATAGATCGCGAGGTCACGCAGTCCTCGTGCAAACATGGATGCAACTATGCGACCCTTGCGACATCGCAACCCACCAAGTCGCATAGGTCGCAAGATAACACCGTTCTCTCTCATACATGGATGCGACTTTGCGACTTACCGGGTCGCAAGGTCGCATAGGTCGCAAAGTTGCATGTCAAACCCATGCGACCTCGCATGTGCGACCAAAACTATATAAAGAAGGTTGCCCCGACCTCATTTGTAATTGCTCCTTTGGTCGCACGAAGAGCTAGGAAAGTCTGCGACTTGGGTGCAAGCGCGTCTTTCTCCGGGAAAGTAACCGTTCACCTTCCAAGCAATCATGATTTTCTTCCAGGATTTTATGTCTTCATCCCCCGACCTCTGGCATTCCCTCTCCCTGGGGTTTTAGCACATTTTACTTAGTTTTTCCTCATCATTTTCCTAAAATGGTTGCCCTGGCTACTTTTTCCCTTCCTGGACCCAGACATCTACCTTTTCTCGACTTAGACCTTCCGGTTTTCACTAGTAAGCCTGAATTTACTTGTCTGGATGAGACCCTAGCCTCCTACGACCACTCAGTGTCTTCCCTGATCCTCTCAAAGCATAAGTCACGCATCTTCAGGCCGTGATATCCCTTTTCTCGCAACCTTGTGACCTTGTGACACCCATCGTATTGCGACTTGCGACTAGTCTTCCCCGACCTGCAACTTTGCGACTCCTATCAAGCTACGACCTATGCAATAAGTCGCTTAGTCGCATTCCTATACCTACAACCTTGTGACCTGCCTTCCCTGCGACTCTCCTTCCACCTACTGAAACCCTTCTTGTTTTGCAGTTTTAATTGATTTTCATGTCGTCTCTCTCATCGTGGGACTGTGTTTTTGACATGCCAAGTGATGTAGATCTAGATTGCATATCCATCTCTTCCTTTGAAGACGAAATGGCTCCCCCTACCACTAAGGCTGCTCACGGGGGCTCAGGGAGCGGGTCGTGGGAGACTGACCCAGACGAGGAGCCACCCATCTTCGGGGACACTGCTTGCAACATCAGCAAAACCACAAGGTTCCCCTAGTACAACATTTACGAGGAGTTTGCGAAATCATACATTTTGGAATCCCAAGAGGATTTTCAAGTATACCTCAACGTCAAAAGGTCGAGGTTACACAAGGTAGTAGCACACCCCCCAGTCTTCCCATGCTCGGAAACTATTGAATGGATCATGCAATGCACAAACACAGAGTCCTGGACGATCAAGGGAACCAATAGCGCTATCTCCCTGGTAGATATCAGCGCCACTACAAACTCCCTGAGAAACAACAGGTTTTTAATACCAGGTCGCTCACCTAGTTCGTGACACCAACGAAGGATATCCTAAGGGAATGGTGGCAAGAACCGTCAAAGTTCCGGGTCAAGGCAGATTAGGCTTACAAGATAGAGGGATTGCGCAAAGTATATCAGTTAATCGCTGTAACGATGTGTCGGTTGTATGGCAAGCCACACTGCGATGTTTTTTACGGCACCTAGGTCCCCCTCATATATGATGTTGCCACCCGAGGAACCATTTTTAATTGGGCAAGCATCATCTGGTCATTCTTGAAAACGAACATAACTGTTGCCAAGCTCCCACAACCGGAACAGCTTCCGGAATTCTATATGTTTTCATACCTCCTCGACGTTGTCTGCTCGAGATGCTACTTTGAGAACTGGAGCTGCAACTGGGACCCATCAGCAGCTAGCCCCGTGCACAACCATTACAAAGTTTTTTGGGACACGGGTTACAAAGACATGCTAGATATAATCTCTTAAACTTTCATCAGCCCGTTGTACTAGCTACTATTTGGGGAAGAACCGCCATGCATGTCCAAGAGGGCTATGAAGACAGTCGTCAAGGTGGCGCACTGGTTTCCCATTGAGGAAGGAACATTCATTAGAGTGTTCGGTACCCATAAGCCTCCGCATGCCCTACCCAAGTTTGTCACGGACAAGGCACTCCTGTGAGAGGTCTGCTACCAAATGACACAAGGTTTTTCAAAGATATTGAACAAAGGCAAAAAGGAACCCTGGCCTGCCTTCCCTCTCACCATCGGAGCATACGCGGTAGAAAATTTCAAACAGGTAGAGGCAGAGGTCGAGGCATTGAAGGGAAGCCACTTTGTGACCCTCAACTACCGAACATATGATCCTGAGAAAGTCGTGGCTGCCCATTGCAAAAAGGCAAAATTCAATTGGTCTTATTCTCATACCAAAAAAGATCTCGAAGATGGGATTAAAAACTAGTACAACGCTACAAGGGAACTCAGCCCAAGCGAGCAGCGGGCCACAAAAGATGAGCTCCAGGATGATTCCCAGGAAGACATGAGCCTCAAAGAAAGAGGTTCCGCAATAAAGAAAAAGCAGCACAAGGCACCAAAAGGCACCGGGGAATCTGAGAAGCGAAAAGGAAAAGAGGTTGAAGACACTGTGAGCGACCACGAGGAGAAAGATGCTATGCTGTAACAAAGGAACGCCAACTTGGCAAGGAGGAAGCAAGAGCTTAAAAGGCAAAGGGAGCTAGAGAGCAAACAACCTCAGGATTCCAGCAACCAGGGCCAGAGCGAGAAAAAGAGAAGGCAGGAAGAACAAGAAAAGGAGAAACAGTTGCGGGAAAAGAAACAGGAAGAAGAAAGGAGAGCGCAAGAAGAGGCAGAGAAGAGAAAGTAGGGAGAAAAGAAAGAAGAGCGTAGGAAGAGGAATATAAGAAAAAACAAGAAGAAGAAGCCAAGAAGAGAAGGCAGGAGGAGAACAAGAGGTTAGAAAAAGAGCTGAAAAATATGGAAGATGAGCTAGAGAGGCAATGAGCACTAGTAGAGGAAGAAAAAAGGCAACAGGAAGAAGAGCTTAGGAGGAACAAGGAGAAGGAAGTTGGGGAAAGTGAACAAGGGGAGACTAGCAAAACAGTGGACCTGGGCACGGGACAAAGTGAGCTTCCTCCATTAGATGTACCTCCTACTACTCCCCTCACTGGCAGACACCTTCCCCTCCAACGAGGAGGTCCTAGATCTTACTAAACTCACTTTCGATGAAATAAACCTCAAGATTGTACAAGAGAGGAAGAAATATTGCAACAAGAATCCAGCCAAGCCTTTATCAGTAACCACGGCCAAGGATATTGTGCCTAACATTATAGCAAACCCCCAAATGATTGCCTCGACCGGGACAGCATTCCTGTCCGCCACAGAACACAATGTGGCTCGAATGGGCAAACAGATTGCGGGTTTGCAAAACAGGCTTTATGCATCCGAACAAAGGGCCACTATGGCAGAACAGGAGAAAAGGAAGATGGAGGAAGAGAATGCGACACTCCGTTTAGTACACACAAGCGCAACAAAATTCCAAGCAGCAATTGAAGCAGAAACAGAGACTCTGGGGGAGGCCATGGCAGTAGTCTACGGGATGTCTAAACTGCACCACACAGTAGCCCCCATCGTGGCCATCCAAGCCCACACAAAAGAAAGAGTCGCAATGCTTAAGGAGGCTATGACTACTTTGGATACGATACACGAATGGTCCGTCAAGTACCCAGGAGCACTGGCGGTGGTCCCTAAGAAGGATTGGATCACCATGCAAAATAATAAGGTCCAACTCCGCATCAAAATTCAGTCTAAAGACAAATTGACCAAATATGTGGAGAGGGTACTGGCATCCTACAAGAATTTGTTCAACAGCTTGGAATCAGTGATCCAACTACATGGGGTCCCCTCGATAGGGGAAGTCGAACAGGTAAGGAAGCATGATGAGATTACCAAGGAAGTACAGGCATTCGTAGAGACATATAAACAAGTAGCCCATATGAAAGACATGCCAATCACCAGAGAAAATATCACGCATTATGTGGTAGAACCAGTGAGGCTCTACACCAAACTGGTAACCTTAAATAATCAGGTGCATGCCAAACGGAACACCCTCATCCCAGATGCACTCGAGTGCCTGCACTAACATGACGAAGATCAGCCACAAGTCACTCCCATTGCAACAGACTACAACCTATGGCGAACATATTTGACGGAACAGCTCGGGCTTGACATTCCAGAACTTGCCATTGTTAAATTAGTGAATTAGATTGATAGCTATTTTTTGTGACGTATTTTCTACAGTAGCATAGAACACCTTGTGAATATGAAAGGTCACATAGAATACCAAAAGTCATTTGTGTGAATATGAAAGGTCATGTGGAATACCAAAATTCATCTAATAAATGGAAGGTCATGAGGAAGTCCAAGAGTCAAGGGTAGGCCAAGAGTCACTCTTACCCTATAAATATACCCTCATGCCTCATTTGTATGGACCTTTTGCTGAGGACTCTTTTGGAGATATATACGTTGCTTAAGAGAATTTATGTTCTTCTAATTTATGCAAGGAGTGATCGTATGTTTCCACTATTGGATTCTTCAGATCTCTTATGTTCTAATGCCATAAGCATTTTCTTCACTTGATGCATCGGATGTTCCTGAAAGCTCTTTGATGTGCGATTTCTTCATATGTTGTCTCATACTCCAAACTTTGTGTTGCTTCGTATGAATGGTATTTGATTCACCAACTCTATGCTCATGCCGGTGAACTATTTCTTTGGTATTGGTATAATCCGTTTGACTGCACCTTTGTTTATGCTTATAAATGTTTGATCGTTGTGAACTAATTTACAATTATTAAGCATTTTATCTTGGCGAACATGAGTCTTATTTGAAGCCTGCTATCAGTAACTTTACGTAAGATTTTAGTTGTTTATAGTCTGGCTATTCATGGTTTATGTGGCATAAGATCTTTGTCAATTATTTCCTTGTATTTATTGAGGTACATGATTTCAATTGAGTTCATATTTCGCCTCCGTCCGAAGCAGGCTCAACAAAACTGAACGGCAATCGGGCCTACATACCAAAAGGGACCCCTATCACAAACGGTGCAGTCTCTAGTTGGGAACCTACACCGGGGAGGTCCCCCTTGCTGTTGGTGGAAGATTCCAGCCCATCAACACCTTCACAAGTGACTTTCTATATACTGGGTCTCCTCCCATCGGTGAAGGTCCGTAAAGCGTAGGGAGTCTTAGCTGAGGTGACAATGGGCTAAGCCTCCATCGTTACCCTTTGATCTAGCAGTTGTCCCTTTAGGAGTCCCTTTTATGCCCCCTTCTAGTTTGAGCGGTAACAAGCACCATGCTAGCACTCTAACCAAGGTCGAGCATCCACCCAAACAAAGAAGGGGTTCTCCTAGCAAGATGAAAACACTTTTATAGTATCCCAAAAATATAACAAAACCACTCAAGCCAATGTTGCTTTCAAGCCAAAAAAAATGGTCTAGTGTAATATTCCTAATAGGAAAATACAGGAAGTAATAGAGGCTATGAACTAAATAGGAATTGCAATCTCGAGCCCCAAGGGTTAGCTCAACTGGTCGAGTCCCCGTTGTTAAGTACCTCACCAATCAGGAGGTCACAGGGTCAATTCTCCTTGACTCCCTTGGGGTTAGGCCCTGCTAGTCTGGCCGACAGGCTTTAAAAGGTTCCCTTCGGGGTTGATTTTCCCAGATTTTTCCAAGGGAAAAAAGAAATTGCAATCTCAAAAACATGCGAGCACATGAATTAAACACCACAAATATGAACCAAGCTCTAAGCCATTTTATTAATATGAGCATAATGGGTACAACAGATGGTAATAGTAGAACCTGGGCTTGCTACAAGCAAGAAACGCAAAAATCAAGTGAGGATAATGAAGCCCAAGTGTTGTAGAACCTCCTCCCTAATTTCTGCGTTGATCTAATAAATTTCTGCTGTTGCTACCAAATAGGAAATGGAAAATTTGCCCTGAGAAGTGCTCAGAAAAATCTTATAAATTAGCGGGTACACTTTCTCAACAAGGCCAAGAAAACCCAGAAATGGATTGGCCCCAAACCAACTCTCCAGGAAACCCACAAAGTGGTGCAAATTGTCAGTTGACTAGTAAAACAAACTGCGGAAAGAAAGTGGATTTTTGTCTTGAATATTGCCCAGATCACGCTAAAAATGCAGCGACATACTCCTCTCCAAATACCCACAAAAACCCAGAAAATGTTTGGGATGATTCCGAGTGACGAGAGAGCCCACCAAATAGTGTGAGTGGCTCTTTGGCTGGCTACACGCTTTGCTGAGAAATAATGTTCCAAGAACTCCCAAATCCTCTGTGGTAAAGCCGCTAAAATTCCACACAATCCCCTCCGGAATCTACCTTCTTCCCCAGCCAATCTCCTTCGGAATCAGTTTCCCTCTTCCCCTATGCAAGCTTTCTCTAGTTAGCTCTGCGCACTGCCAGAATGGAGAAATTCAACCCACCAAATGGCCAAGACTTTTTCCCTGCAAAACACTACCAAAATTCCAGTCTCAAGGTAGGAAATCTCTCTTCAAATCATCGGATCTCCCGACTCACTCTAGCTAAACAAATTTGTTCTCCAAAAACTACCTCTACGCCCAGGAAGTGTGCAGAACTGGGTGAATACCTGCAATAAAGCTCAAGGAAAGCCATGAATTGGACTCTCAAATTACCTCATTAGGGAAACAGTCTAAGTTCTCCGAAATGAGGGTAGAATTCAACTTGGAATTCCCTGTGCTAAACAACACTTTTCTTCTTGTGCTAAACAACCCCCCAAGAGAAGATGAAAGGTGAAATGTAATAGTCAAAAGATGATTAGCAAATGAGTCCATCCTCCTTTTATAATTTCTCCCCATATTGCTAGACTCCTTTTTTAATTATTATTTTATTAGTGGGGGCCATTTTTCACTAAGTGACTTTTGCCTCCATTTTAATAAAATAATAATGTGCTACCAATCTCCAATAAAATAATACTTGCCACCGTGCTCCAAAATAATATTTTCCCCTTTACTTAATATCACCAAAATTAGGCAAAATTCTCATGCTCACAAAATTGGGGATATTACAGTCCTCCCCGCCAAAAATTGCTTGTCCTGAAGCAATGCCAGAACAAGCACCCCCTCTGACTGCTAATTACCACTATCATCACAAGTAATACCAGCGTCCCAAATGTGCCAATGATTCAGCCCCAATCTCTGCACTGTCTGATCATGAAGGAATCTCTCAATACCAAGATCCCAAGGCATCCTGATCAATGTGAAGCACCCCTTGCTCCATTCATCGTCCAACTGGGGAGAGCCATCAAATCTATACAAGGCCTTCAATTTCTGATCTAGGTACCCCATCACAAAAAAATTGGCGAAAATTTGAAATTGTCACAGTTTCGTCAATATTGCTCAGAATCTCTATTATAACCTGTTTTTGGAAATGTAACAACCATTCTGCATCTGCCCATGTGATCGGAACTCCTGATCCAGGCATAGAATTCCAGATCTCGCTTGCTACTCTCCCGCCTTCCTCAAATTTCTGAAAAAAGTGTTGATTTTAAATCAGCGATATCTCCCTCATCCGGACTCCAATTCGACTGATTTTTTTTTTTGAAATCATGTGTTTTTTCACAAAGATTCCAGATCTACAATTATATCTTGTAGATTTGGCACCAGGACTTCTAGATCTGCGCCGCAAACTCGTTGCCCCGAAAAATTATCTACAACCCTACTGATTTTTAAATCAACGATATCTCCTTCATCCGAACTCCGATTTGACCGATTTTTTTTTTGAAATCGGTTATTTTTTTACAAAGAATACAGATCTGCAATCAGATTTTGCAGATCTTGAACCAAAACTTATAGATCTGATCTGCAAACTCGCCGCCCTTGAAACCCTCCAAAAATAAAAATAAAAAAAATTCTCCACTTTTGTGCCCAAGAAAGTGCTCTGATACCACTTGTTGTAGCTCTAACCTAGAAACATATAGCTCTGATACCACTTGTTGTAGCTTTGATACCACTTGTTGTAGCTCTGATACCACTTGTTGTATATCTAAACCGGAAATATTATGATAATAGAAATAACCCAGAAATGATATGAAATGATTCTTTATTGATCAGACCCTTAAGGTAGGGCAACACCATACATTCACTCCTTAAGGAAGGAGAGCACTCCACAAGCCATATGCTTGTTCATACAAGACTATTTCTCTTCATATCCCTCCATGTGGAGTCTCTAGCCTCTATATAGGCCTCATACATACAATACCATGGGTCATTACCATGGTTCTCTCATACCATTAACTAATACTATGGGCCCATTACATTATTATTAACTACTTGTGGTCCCTTACATTACATGGGTTAACCACCTTATTTATTACTATGGTCCATCCCATTATTACATTATTACCTTGGGTACCTCCCTCGGTACCCCATATTACCCCCCCTAGGTATATAACATAAGCTCTAGAAGCCCTCTGCATACTATCAATAAGTAGAGCATCATGATAATGTAGGACTCTGTCCAACTCTCCCTGAAGTTGCCCTACCTCATGCACACCAAAAGTAAGCTCCTAAAGATACAGCCCAATCCTTGTGGGGACGAAGTCTCTCCCGCATCAGCTCCTCCTGATATTCTTTTGCTGACCAACCTGCCATGCTGATGAAGTCCCCCGTGCCATCAACAAGTCACTGAAGCCCAATGGAAAATCTAAGTGATCTCCCCCTATAGTAGTCAGCTCATCCCTAAAGGTCACTGAGTTGTCTCGATCGTGTGCACACATCAGCGTCCTCCCCTGAAACCTAGAGGCAAACTATCCTACGAAGTCCAAGCTCATCCTACCCACTCATCACTAGTCTCGATCCTGAGCTACAACTGAAGAAGCACGCCTCACCAAACAATGGAGGTCTCAATGATCCCCCATGTGTCAACCCAAAAGTGAGCTAGATCACCCTCTACTATGGTCCTACTCTTCATGAGATGGAGTGGTTTGTCAACCAACTAAATCCCTGGATCCCCTAGCTAGACCTGTTGCAGCATAACCTTAACAACTATTGGAATCCATATGTGCCTCGTCCCTAGTCCCATGCATGCAACCAACATATAGGCTCCATATATCATGAACTAATATGATGCATGCTAAACTGCCCTGTGCCTGCCACTGCGCAGTACGGATGACCACTGGAAGCCACATGTGCCAAATAACTACCCCCAGAAGGCAGCCAATAGATGGGTATCTGATACTCGCAATCGACTCAGTGTATGTGAACCTGTCCAAAGGTTGTTACTGATTGGGGTTGTGATTGTTCAGGTATCTCTCTCGAAGTTTTGGAAGCATGCTTGATGTTATCGATCCGTTTGATCAGGAGATATTTGATGTGTTGAGGCATTGTGTCCCCCTGGGAGGACATTTGGCCAGCCTGTGTGTTGATGTCCAGTTCCCGAAGTAGGGAGGGTGGTGTTGGTCATAGAGCTCTGAACTTGCATTACGCACCTAGTTCCCTAGGTTGATGGTTAGCAAGTAAGCTTGATAGTACCTAGAGAAGCTGAAAGCTTTAGTACATCTTAGTCCCACCCAGATAGATTGCCCTGGTCAGGAATCTAGTCCGCGGCACTAAGTGTGCCTAAACTCTTCGTGATTCACGTGTTTTGAGATCTTCCATGTACTTGTATTATGAATACCTCCCTAGTTAAGAGGGAGTGTTGAAGAATGTAACTAGGTTTGGTTTTCATAATTGTATTTGAGTCATAATGAAATTTATTTATCAAAAGAAAGAAAAAGAAATTCTTATTATTATTACTATGACTTATTAAAGCATGATTTTCATGCTTGGATCATCATGTTTTAGGTCAAAGTCCCCATTGAGGACTTCTAGGTTTTATATTAAGTCATTAGAGTCATTTCTCATTTAATGATAGGCTTCTTGGGCTTTTGAATCATGTAAAAAGAATTATTATTGAGTGAAATAAGTCATTTGTCACCTCCACACTAAGTCGGCCATTACCTGATGAATTCAGCCGAGATGAGCGTAATTTGAACTCCAAAAAAGGGTATATATACAATGCAGTTCGATTCATTTGGAGCATTCATCACACAAGTTCGATATATAAAAGAAGGAGCAACAGAAAAAGTGCGAAATTGCAGAAGGAGAATTGTTGGGAAATACAAAACCGAGTTTTTGGGCTATATCTCTCTCACACGTGTGAATTTACTGGGCTATTTGCTAGAAGGTCGAAGTGCTATTTCTGGTAGAATTTTTGCTGCTACAACTAGGTCAAAGTTTTGCTGCAGCAACTAGGTCGAAGTTTCTGGATTGAAGGTTTGTTGTTGTATCTAGGTCGAGGTTGTCACTGGAAGGTTATCATTTGCAAAAGAAAGGAAGGGCTAACTTGGTGATTGGAGGAAGTCTGTGTCAAGGTCAAGGAGTCTAGGATTATCTCGTGAAACTATTAAAGGAAGAGTTGTTGACTAGGTTTTCCCGTAGATAGGGGTTTTGCCCTGGTTGTCCGCCTGCATCTGGGGTCTTTGATCTTCGTGTTATGGTTATTGGTAATTGCTTGATGAACTAAGTTAAAAGAACAACACAAGAAAGTTAATAAGAATATAAGAATATCACAAGTAATTATCAACATAAAGAAAATATTTTTGCCTTTCTGATTTTCTAACACAATCATCAAACAAAGCTCTCTCAAAAAGATGACATGATCAAAACTAGCTCATGTCATCAATCCAAGCCACATGAAAGGGATGTCATGTAGCTAGGGCATGATATCATCATGCAGAGAAGTTTATCATCCCCCTCCAGAGGGGTCTCAAATCATCATCATCATCAAATCTCCTTAGAAACAGGGAAAGATCCGTCAATAAGGTGTAATGCTAGCCTAAGGACATCTTGTCATCTCTGGAGTACATCAACATTCTAAGAAACATCCTAGATATAATGTGCAACATAGGTCTTGAAGGGAGAGGAGTGGCATCAACTGTGTTCAAGAATTCCCAAGTTCAACGCTCCTCAATAGTGGTCAATGTCCTAGGTCAAGGTGCCCAGTGGAGTCATCACTAGACATACTCTTTGAAGTCTTGGAAAAGCACCATACAATCGATCAAAGGGAAATAGTTGTACCTGGGTGCAAAGATCTAACACATACTCACAAAATCAAGCGAGATCAACATCATAGGTGTACAAACCATAAGAGTATCAAAGTGAGCCATATTTAATGAAAAAGGCATCAAAGTACGTCACACAAGCATCATCTTCAAATTTCTTTCTAGATTATGACTTCTAAACAAGTTACAGTGCTTAGATATAGGAGGGTCATCATAAGGCCCGATTAGGTGCTTACAACCCTAAGAGGAGGAACAATTCCTAGGCTGACCCATAAATCAATAGGTGCAAATGATCAATGACATGTTGTGGGGTCCACTTCATGGAGGATGCCACAATCTTGTACCAATTATGAAATTCCAAAATCCTTGAGCATTATGATCAAAGTGAGCCATATTTAATGAAAAAGGCAATAAAGTACTTCACACAAGCATCATCTTCAAATTTCTTTCTAGATTATGACTTCTAAACAAGTTACTGTGCTTAGGTATGAGAGGGTCATCATAAGGCCCTATTAGGTGCTTACAACCGTAAGAGGAGGAATAGTTCCTAGGTTAATCCATCTATTAGTAGGTGCAAATGATCAATGACATGTTGAGGGGTCCACTTCAAGGAGGATGCCACAATCTTGTACCAATTCCGAAATTCCAAAATCCTTGAGCATTATGATCAAAGTGAGCCATATTTAATGAAAAAGGCAATAAAGTACTTCACACAAGCATCATCTTCAAATTTCTTTCTAGATTATGACTTCTAAACAAGTTACTGTGCTTAGGTATGAGAGGGTCATCATAAGGCCCTATTAGGTGCTTACAACCGTAAGAGGAGGAATAGTTCCTAGGTTAATCCATCAATTAGTAGGTGCAAATGATCAATGACATGTTGAGGGGTCCACTTCAAGGAGGATGCCACAATCTTGTACCAATTCCGAAATTCCAAAATCCTTGAGCATTATGATGTGAAGAGGGAGCAATCACGGGGTCTAAGTTACCCCTTTACTCATCCCATTTATAGGACCCCTCTTTGCGCATTTTTCATGATTAATTTTCCTTTTTCACGTATATAGCTTGGGTTACAAGCTTTCATTGATTCATCATTGACCCCTTAAAGATGAAGTGTTTCCTTGTTCATTGTAGTTGGGATATTCAAAGTTCCCTTTATTTAGATGGTGCATGCAATAGCCAGGAACTAGATAAGGGTTAGTGAGGAGCATAGAGCTCATAATGGGATTTTGTCCACTCACTTTTATTTATCCCTGTCAATCTTTTACATTTTCACTTATGGACATGATTTTTCTTTCCTTTCTATTGCATCAACCTCTTAAGGAAAAGTTTCCAAGCCCTTACTCAAGAATGAGGAAAATAGGGAACTAATACTAGTCATAAACAACAATCAACTCGAAAATAGTATGTGAATACATGAGAAAGAGGGAAGGTGTTAAGTATGAATTACCATGGGACACCCAACATCAATCAAAGCCTCCTATTTGTGTCCCTTCTAGACAGTGAAAGAAAGGCCTTGAGAAAGGTCACATTGCACTGGGGACAAGTGGGGCAAGTGATAACCACCAAGGTGAAGCAAAGGAACAAGTGTACAATCAAAAGCGGTGTATCATCAAATTCAACCTGTGATCCATACTAGAATTCCCTTAACAGTAAATGAAAGCACTTGCATACAAAAATGGTTGATGTATTTGATGACCCACCTTCATTGGGTGAGTAGGATAGATTAAGAAGGCATTGACTGGAGAAAGATGAGAGGCAGATGAGGCTATATCTCTATGGATTATGATGGAACTGTTGGCTAGCTAGCTAAAAAAATCTGGAGAAAAATTTTCTCCTAGGGTGACCCACATGGGTGGGTAACAGTGCCATGCTCTTAGGGCTAAGTTCCCTCCTCCAATTACCTAACGCTCCTCCTCTTATGAAAATATCTCCCCTAATCGAGTAACTGGCTCACCCTATTGTGTGCACCCAATGGTTTAGGCATCGTGTAAATTAGGTTGACAACCTTCTAGGTAAATAGCACCATGCTAGCACTATAAACATGAAGTATTGTCAAGGCGAAAAAACATTTGGAGTAACCCCAAAAGGTAACAAAACCAATGAATCTAATCATGATTTCAAGCCATAACCACTCCTAGCTTACAGTTCTGGGATAGAACTCACCGAAAGAAATTATAAGTGTAGGATACTTGCCACATTTGTCAATGGAATGGACAAAAACAATGGAATTGGGTCGAGGAAAAGAAATTTGGTTAAAATCATTAGGAGCCATAGGTAGAAAAGAATAATAAAATGGGAAAAAACCAACAAAACTAGACTAAAAAGCAACATAATTAGGTTAAAAAATAGCATAATTGGGTTAAGAAACCAATGGAATAAGCTTTAAAAACACCATAATGGACAAAAAAGCTAGCAGAATGTGTTGAAATTTTTAGTGATTTTGCCAACTGCAAATGAGAACCATCATTGCAACACAATTGTAAAAATCTTACAAAAAATGTGGAATGAAGATTTTTTTAGAGAGCCATAGTTGCAATGAGTTACCTACATACCAATTGCCTATAATGAAGAGAAATGGGTGTCAATATGCTTATAAATCACTTGACCACCTCAAAATTGAGAGCTCAAGGAGAATTTTACATAGCAAAAAAATCACTAAGGAATCCAAAATTAAAAAACCATCATGAAAAGGCACTAAATTGAAGGCTCTACACCTTATATTCTCTACAATGTACCCGACATTTTTTCACGATATGTGGCCACTATGATGAGCTAAAAGTATAACGATTCTTGTTGTATGTGGCCTTTTACCCACCAAATGTGGGTGACCCAATAGGAGAATTTTTTCTCCCATTATCTTTCTAGCTAGCCAGCCAGCAACCCCGAACATCCACTACTAGTCGATGACAATGTGCCATTCATATCTCTGCCACCTACATCAATCATATGTTTCCTCGCACATTTGGCAAGAGCACATGTTGGAAGGTGGGCTTCCGATCAAAAGGTAGTTTATTCATTTTGCAACTGAGTGCTTATGCTTGTTTGTATTTGGGTATTTGATATGGATTATGGGGTAACCTGGAACAAAGATGGGTTTTGACCATGAATTCGTTCCCCCACCTTAAATGGGGGGTTAATTGTTCATCCTAGTCTAGTGGGACAATGGGTGTAGGAGGGGCACTACTTGGGAAACCCCAATTGAGATAGCATAGTCCCATCTCTCCCTATTCCATACTTACCACTTTCCACCTTACATTATAAACCCTATACTCCACCTCCCTTCTTCGAGTTCAACTAACCATTGGTTCTCTGGGATTTGGCACCAATGTTGCACGAAGCGGGAGCAAAGCAGAAGCGCGGAGCGCGGAAGCGTCATTTTCCAAAAATCTAGGAAGCGAAGCGTCCGCGGAAGCGTCTGCTATATATATATATTTTTATATTTTTTGCATTTATACTCAAAACAAACATCCCAAATACCAAATTAATTGTAGAAGACATGAAACATGCATATTTTTGCATAAATCAAGATAG
>APFE031727791.1:11258-24907 GCA_000404065.3 Pinus taeda | reverse complement strand
CTCCTCTCCTTTCCTCTCTTCTCTTCTCCTCTCCTCTCTTCTCTTCTCCAACTCTCATAAACTCAAAGTGAGAAAATGAGAAGAGAATGGGGGCTTTATTCTTTTCTAAACTCACCCTAAATTCACCCTAAACTCACCCTAACCCACCCCCTCATGTTTAGTTAGGTTAATTTTTAAAAAAAATTAAAAAACAATTAAGTTAAATCATTGCCCCGCGGGTTGCGCCTGGGTGGCGTGCGGGTGGCGCCTGGGTGGCGTGCGGGTGGCGTGCGCTTCCGGGCAAGTTGCGTGGCGCCACCCCATGCCCGAAGCGCCTCCGGAATCGCGCTTCCGGGGCAACGCCTCCTCAAATGGCAGGAATCGCCTAAAAATGACGGAATCGCGCCACCTAATTTTTGGAAGCGCGCTTCGCCTATCGATTCCGGGATGCTTCGCTTCGAGTCGCGCTTCGGGCTTAGGATCCGAGGGGGGGGGCGATTCCTGCAACTATGTTTGGCACCATACATCCTCATACCTAGGTAGGGCCTGGAACTTTGCCCTAGGAGGATAATGCAGATAAAAGAACAAGAAAAGCATATGATGGCCACAAGCAAGAACAAAAAAAGATCAAATGCAAAAGATGGTCAGAACATACACATTAGCATGTGGGCAAAAGCCTAGCATGACCTCTACCTCACTCATTATGGCCATCACCCGATTCTTGAGAACATGTTGATCTTCATATTATGAGAAGGAACCCTTGCATGTCCTAACCCTTGATGGGAAATGAGCTACCTCATCAATAAGGGGGTAATTACTACTATACATCATACAAAGCAAGCTCTAACCCTTTGAACTACGAGCAACAATACAAATAAAAATCAAGAAAAAGTAAAATGCACACAAGAAGGGTGGAAAAACAAAGGCCAAGTTGGTAACTCATGCATCCACGATTGCTCTCTCCCCACATATGTACACTCAAGATGAGGAGCCCGTCATTATTGGACCCTTTGACCATGGCACTTGGCCATGAAGTTTTCTCCCCTCTTTTCCATCCTTATTCACATGACACCTATTAATTGAAGGGTGGACCAACGACATGCCACTTCCCCTTGGGGGCTAGAAACACCTAATAGGGTAGTCTATTAAACACTCCCACCTAGGTAGGTAACACAATTGCAATTTCAAAGCCTTAAATTTGGAAGGGCCTTATTTGAAATGTCAAATTGCCCATTACTTTCAAGATTGGTCCACTAAGATGCAAAAATGATTAAATGTACCTAATGATGCAGTTTCTAGCACTGGGTATTGTAATTGTTAGGTGGCTCCACATCCATGGCTTGGGCAACTTAATTGGGGCCTAGGTCCTCCAGAGGAGCATATTGACACCCACAGATGAGGCATTGAGAGCCATGGGATTCCAAGTAGCAACAT
The DNA here is from genome assembly GCA_000404065.3 of Pinus taeda. NCBI lineage: Eukaryota > Viridiplantae > Streptophyta > Pinopsida > Pinales > Pinaceae > Pinus > Pinus taeda. The sequence goes on along the minus strand of APFE031727791.1, from coordinate 23,494 downwards.
AGCATCACGCATACCTATGGGCACCTCCAACAACCACAGTGTTACAGCACTTTGCCCTACATTGATCACTTTTATGGGATGTGATGCACCTAGACCCAGCATGTCCCCATCCGGCTTAGCACTAATAGAGGGATGGCAATTGATCCAGGGCCCAGAGGAGGAAGGTCGGGCTAGCAACACCTTGAAATCCCTCAACATTGGAGCAGAAACAAGCATTTTGGCAACCTAGAGACTCATGAGACCACATTTTGACCCCAAGATGCAATTTGGGGGCCCACAGAGAGAGATTGACAGAAATGTGAAGCCCAACCTTCACATCTTGATTTTTTAGAGCTTCTACACTTCACTTGGCACCCTTACCCCTCAATGCATGCCCTATAAGGGCCTAAACATGGATGACCTCATCACATTCTTCCTTATGACTCACACGTGTGGGCAATCATTTGTGTTTTGTCATTGGCTATTAGGTCGCCTTGTGACCTAACTTCTTATCGCATCATTATTTTATTATTTTAGGGGGAATTAAGCTAAAATTAACTTTGTGACTCCTCATATAAGTAGAGAGATTATTTGTTGTAAATCATCATCACACTCTTGGAGTATTCAACCTTCTTCTCTTGAGGAGAATTTGGATCTATGAATGCATTTTGACATTTGGAGCTGATTTTTTTATATTTGAAGATATTCTTTTCATCCAATGGATGGAGTCTTTTTGAATGTTATCTTGTAAGTGTACCTATCGTTGAATATTTATTTCTATATGTCTAATGTATGGAATATGTTGAATCTAGGGTTTTCTATTGTGCCCTAATTTGATGAAAATTTATTAAATATTATCTAGAGGTCACTATTGCATGCATTACTCATGAATAACATGGGAATAAATATCCTAGTGGTGAACTTTTACTAGCTCTCCCATGAAAATTTCCTAATCCATTGAATAGATAATTGTTTGCGTTTTGAACCTTTGATGCTAGGGTATCAATAATTTTACATCATTAGAAACTTTTTAGTTGTCCTATCAAATCATAGACTCCATACTCCTAATGGACAAGGCACTAGTCCATTTGGTTGGTGATCAAACACACTTCTTACCTATAAACTCTTATTTCTTTAATTCAACCCCTTTAAGGCCAAACACACTAACTAGGTCTTGGTGTGAATTCGTAGGCAAGAGGCCTGTTTTTGGAATTAAAGAGCCTAAAAATCAAGGGGATTGCATTTGCCACTAAATCTCTTCTTTTCGTGGGCATCCAATTCAATTTTGTCAATAAATTCCTTTGCCCTAGGGGAAAACCTAGTCTGGTCTTGCTTCAACATAGGGGCTTGTTTGATGGTTTCATGTGCTTTGATCTTGTTCATATACATTGTTGGAAACCCTTTCTCCTTCCCTTGATATTTGGCCATCCCAACACTCAACATACCAATAAAGCCCTAAGTCTTGTGCCTCATCTAATATGCCTCTATCTAGAAAGTGACTTGCATCCTATTGGAGCCTCAAGCCTAAATTGTGTCACCTTGTACCCTAACATTAGAATACCCATTAGGTGACTTTCTCACATAACAGGACTCCCTCATCGATGAAAATTCGTAAAGAGCAAGGGGTTTAGGCTATAGTGACAATGGGTCATCACCCCATTGTTGTCACTTGGTCTAGTATTAGCCTTGTAAGGTGCCCCTCTCCAAGGCTTGCTAGATTTTGCGGCAACATGGCCATGATGGGATGATTGATGTGTAGGTGTTGGTTACTTGGTACCTCAGATCCCCTTGGGTGGATGGTCATGGCTAATCCTTTTAGTGCCCATTCTCAAGGTGCTTGGTTTTATTGCTCCAAGTGACTATCCCTTTATGGTGGTCACTCTCATCAAGTCGAACATTTCTATCATATGTAAGTATTCAGGCATCTTGGGATGGATCTAACAGGATACATGATTTAAAGGAGGCCTACCCACTCACCTATCATATTTGTTATGTAAAGGTGATGGCACTTCGTAAGAGTTGTCACACCCATGGTTTAGCACACCTATTTTACCCCACATGGACCTTCTTTAGATTTATGTATGCAAACCCTGTTTTGCTTATGTATGTACCACACTTTGGTCATGAGACCTTCAAGGTGATTCTACTCATTCTTATCTAGTTTCATCGTTTCCACTGCAATCTCACAGTTCTTGAGGCATATCACATATATTGAGGCATTGATCACATTCTCTAAGGCACAAATGGGCTATTTACATCCACATGGACACCCTCTATAGTATATATACGTGCCACATGGAAGATGCTAGAGCACTCTTAACATTTTGGAAATTTTGAGATGATTTTAATCATTATGGAGGGACGACCCACAAATGTAGCCATTTACGACAGTATGGGGCTCTTTTGATCTTTTTTGGACTTGGGGGGGATCACTTAAATGATTTACCAATTTGGAGATATGACATTGCAATCACTAAAAGTCACTTTGATAATACGAAGATCACTTGAGGACATAATTTGAAGACCTGTAGCCCAAGTAAAGGAGCCATCCATGTGTAGGGGGTTCTATTTGCCTTTTGGAGAGGTCATATTTGACTTTTGGAGAGGTCATTCTACCTTCTCAAGCTAGACGTTGCAGCTAAAGTGGACAAGAAGCATTGCCTACCTCATTTTGAGTCTTCTCCATCACTTTTTGAGGGGAATGTTGATTTTTTGGGCCTATCTAAGAGGGAAACGTCATTTTGATTGTTTTCTTGACTTGGTGTCCAAGTTCTGTGGATGACATTACATTTAATGTGACTCCTGTTACCCACAATTTTGTGCCAAGACAAAATTGTTCCTGTTACATGCAGAATTGTTTTGTAATCATCAAAGGGTCCTAAAAAGTTTCATTGCAGCACTTGAGTAACCACACATGATAGATCCAGGAAGACAATGTGTTTTTTCCAACACAAAATTGTTCCAGTTACATGCAAATTTGTTTTGTAATCATCAAAAGGTCCTAAAAAGTTTCATTGCGGCACTTGAGCAACCAAGCATGCTAGATCCAGAAAGATATTGTGTTTTTGACAACAAATGGAAAACTCCTTGTAGCATAAAATGAGTGTAAGACCTTGCTTACTGTCATTTTCTGATAAATTGTTATCAATGCATGAAAAGGATATATTTGAAAACTCATCACTTAGTGCCCCCATCCTCAAAGGACAGTTATTAAAATGTCATTTCCAACCCAAAGAATGACTTGAACTTAAGCATTAGCAATGATAGCTGAGATCTCTAAAGGTGAGCCTATGTTGTTAATACAATTGAAAAACTTGTAGGGTGTATAATTGTTGGGATTGAGGAAAAGCATACAATTGTTCAAACAATGATAGACCTTCAACAGCTTCATTGAGATGCCCAACTTCAGCCAACCATATGGTCAGTATGTAAGCCATACATGTACTCAAATGCAACCTCACACAACCAAAATAAGGCTAATACAAACTCAAGAGAACAAGAAATGAGCATATGACACAGAATTTACTTGTGAAGGCAGGGCTCTAACATTGCAAGAGTTTGGTGTTGATTTGGGGTAGCATCAGATGTGCTCTAGCCACGAAATTTGGTGGAGAGATTGGGGCGCATGAGATCTCCAATACCCAGAAAGGGTTTGGGCAAATTCTAAACAGTTCAGGAGATATTAAAATAATTAATATTTTTAATGGAGTCCCTAAGTCTAAACTCAGGGAAATTAAAACATTAATGTGGATTAATATAAAACTGTGTTAGAATGGTCCAAAAGACATGGATCAAGCCAGATCTAATCTTAGTCATTGATTAGGGACTTAATCTCGGTCGTTGATATGTCAACGAGAAAAGTATAAGAGAAGGCTTGAGGGTCACTTGGAGAACACACCAGAGTGATCAATCATTCTATTCTCTAGAGCGGGGTTTGCTAAGAGAGATAGAATCAGTGATTGGAGTTGCAGCTGAGGGGCATTGAGTACAAAGAGACAGAGAGGCAGAGATAGTGTCGGGAAAGCAGCGCAGTAGCCAAAGAGAGTGACGTAGTAGCAGCCAGGGCTCATGCAGGGCCATGCAGAGGCAGCCGAGAGCTGCACAGAGCTTCTGAGAGGCCAGCATTGATGACGCAAAGGGTCAAAAGGCTAACGCAGGGCCTCCTAAGGCTGACGCAGACCCATTCAGGGTGATGCAGGGCCAGCGTTGGGCAGAGAGGGGCTGACGCAGTCCAAAAAGGCAGATGTTGGGGTTTCTGGGGCAAATTGGAGCTGAGGAGCTACAGGAAGGTTTATCTGGGGTTTCAACTGGGACATTTGTCTCAAACTGAGAGGTATTACTGCCAAGGAAATTCTCTGTTGGGTAGGCCAGATTTGGCACCCAGATTGTACTCTAATATTGCTTAATAAGAAAACCCTCAGATAACTGCAACAGTTTTTCCACATTGGGTTTTTCCGGGGACATTGGTCCAAAAATAACGGTGTCATTTGGTGTGATTGTTTCTGTTTATTTTTACTATTTACATTGTAAATAACTTGTTAAGTAACGGAACAAGTAGGTAGGAATAAATCAAATAAGGTGCATGGAGGGTTTCTAACTGGTAGACATAGAAACTTCAACATGGTATCAAAGTGAGGTTGCAGATCATAGGAGGACTAAGGACATCAGCCGAGCGAAGCAATAGTAGCAGAAAGCAGTTGTCTTGAGGGGACAGAAGTTGTTTCTAGCAGAGCAACAATAAGGGAAGGGTGACGCAGTGCCTGCATCATCACGGGTGAGCCAAGAAGAGGTAGTGCAGAGGCTAAGGAAGGCAAAGGGAGCCTCACACAGAAGCTAGGAGGGCTGACGCAGTTGGTTAAAGAGGTCGGGTTGCTAGTGTTAGGATTGCACAGAGCCTAGGAGCTCTCACCTTCAGGTTGCTGGGGTTTAGAAGATTGTGGGAATATTCCAGAGTGGAGTTGGTGAGGTACTGTAGTCAGAACAGTACCTGACAAGGCAAGGCCAAGAGGAGGGAGTTGCTACCAAGGGTTTCTAGCCGAGAAACTCGGATCAGTGGTGCGGTTGCATAGACGATCAGAGTAGGGGCATCTCGACATCGGCAAAAGGATTTCCAAGAGGGAAATCGGGACTCAGAGGGAGTCAGATCGAGAACTTCCAGGAGGGAAGCAGAAGAGCATCATGGCACTACACGAAGTAAGAAACTAGGACACGCTGGATGGAGCATCGAACTTCACAATCTGGAAGGCCAGAATCTTATCCGTACTTGACAGAAATCATGTCAAGAACCTCACCTTGAAGATTATAGCTATCCTAGTCGACCCAAATGATAACGACAGGTACGAGGAGGCAATGGCGAGGGCCAAGAGCATCATCCTTGACGGGGTCAACGACCATGTAGTACCACACATTGCCGAGAAGGAAACGACATATGAGATGTGGGAGGCCCTCAAGAAATTGTACCAGCATACTTCTGTGCAGAGAAGAATGTTACTAGAAAATTAGCTGAGGTCATATCAGATGAAGAAGGAAGAACGGATTGACACCTTCCTCGAAGGATTGAACGAGATCCAAGATCAGTTGACTGCTATAGAAGCCACGCCAGATCAGGAATTGATGGTGAGGACGGCCCTGAATGCAGTCTCAGAAGACTGCGAGGTATTTGTCTAGAGTATACTGGGTAGAGGGACACTTCCACCTTGGGATGAGATGTGGGTTGCTCTTCGCCAAGAAGAGATCAGATGACAGTCAAAGATGGGTAGCAACAGCAAGGGGATCAAAGTCAAGCAGGAGGAGCAAGATGTTGCCTTAGCATTTGAGGGAAAGCGGGAAAAGCGGAAAAAGAAGGATCTCTCCATGATCAAGTGCTTCCACTGTGGGGAGCTGGGTCATTATGCGACCCAGTGTCCAAGGAAGAAGAGTAAGGGAGAGTCTTCCGAGACTAAGGCAGCGCCAGTAAGGGCAGAGAAGGAAGTGTTGACAGATGATGACTGTGCCATGAGTGCACACGCTTGAGCGGAAGTGCAGAGACATCGAGCTGTAGTCAGGTGGACTACAGGCGATGAGGGGCAGGATCCTCGAGGTACCCAGCCTCTTGGATTAGACCTCAAAGAGGAGTAGCAGGACTGGCTGATGGATGCGGATGAAGCGGCAAAGAGTGCTACAGTGCAGGATTCCCAGGACAGCACAAGGCTAGCAGGCTGCAACAGTGCGAGAGGCACGGGAGTGTTGCACCAATGCAGGATGGCACAGAGAGGTGTGCAACGGTGCGAGATGCATGGAGTTGTTGCAGCAGCGCAGGAGTCATAGAGGGAGCACTTGTCAGCGGCAGAGGGAGATTCAGCATCAATGGGTGTCTCTAGCCCAACAGAGAGGTCAGAGTTGGGAGATCAGTTACTTACTTCTCAGTAACTGAGTTGTAGTGCAGCTTTGGGCAACACGATGCAACATGATGAGAGGAGGTGCAGTGCGAATGCAGTGTTGGGAGAAAGGACCAGCAGCAGCACGGATGCAAAGGGAGCTGTCGTACAGATGCAGCAGTGTCAGTGGCAGAACCATGGGCAGTAGTACAGGATACAGTAGTGCAGAGGATGGTGGGCAGCAGGCCTAGCATCAGCACAAGGACCGATGCCAGATGATCAGAGTAATACGCAGTGAGGAGTATTGCTAGAGCACAGTCCTTGCTAAGAGGGAGTTTTGATTTGGGGTAGCATCGGATGTGCTCTAGCCACGAAATTTGGTGGGGAGGTTGGGGCACATGAGATCTCCAATACCCAGAAAGGGTTTGGGCAGATTCTAAACAGTTTAGGAGATATTAAAATAATTAATATTTTGAATGGAGTCCCTAAGTCTAAACTTAGGGAAATTAAAATATTAATGTGGACTAATATAAAACTATGTTAGAATGGTCCAAAAGACATGGATCAAGCAAGATCTAATCTTAACCATTGATTAGGGAATTAATCTCGGTCGTTGATATGTCAACGAGGAAAGTATAAGAGGAGGCTTAAGGGTCACTTAGAGAACACACCAGAGTGATTAGTCATTCTATTCTCTAGAGTGGGGTTTGCTAAGAGAGATAGAATTAGTGATTGGAGTTGCAGCTGAGGGGCATTGAGTACAGAGAGACAGAGAGGTAGAGATAGTGCCGAGAAAGCAGCGCAGTAGCCAAAGAAAGTGACGCAGTAGCAGCGAGGGCCACGCAGAGGCAGTCGGGAGTTGCGTAGAGCTTCAGAGAGGCCAGTGTTGCTGACATAGAGGGCTAGAAGGCTGACGCAGACCCATTCAGGGTGACGCAGGGCTAGCACTGGGCAGAGAGGGGCTGACGTAATCCAGAAAGGCAGACGCTGGGGTTTCTAGGGTAGATTGGAGCTGAGGAGCTACCGTAAGGTTTATCCGGGGTTTCCGCCGGGACATTTGTCTCAAACTCAGAGGTATCACTGCCAAGGAAATTCTTTATTGGGTAGGCCAGATTTCGCACCCAGATTGTACTCTGATATTGCTTAATAAGAAAACCCTTAGATAGTAGCACCGGTTTTCCCACATTGGGTTTTTCCAGGGACATTGGTCCAAAAATAACGGTGTCATTTGGTATGATTGCTTCTGTTTCTTTCAGTTGTTGATCTATAATATGTTGAGCATGCACTAGTGTTTATTTTTAGTATTTACATTGTAAATAACTTGTTAAGTAATGGAACAAGTAGGTAGGAATAAATCAGATAAAGTGCATGGAGGGTTTCTAACTAGTAGACTTAGAAACTTCAACATTTGGTAGTATATGCATGCATACTATGCAGAATTTTCAATGGAATTCAAGAAGTTTGTAACGAAGTTTGTACACATCAAGGAAGCAAAATGATTTAGGTGGACAACCATGTAGTAAAATGGGAATGTGGAGCTACATATAGAAAGGTTAACTGATAAATTGCCCAACACACCCTTTGTAGGAGATTTGGCTCAAAATAAGCTGTTGTCCCACACATCAGATGGCTCCAATGAAGAATATAGAAGATAGGTACAGTCTTAGACAGATGTTTGCAATGCTTTCAGAACCACAAAACTAGCGGACCTAAGCACTTCCGTAGACATTATAAAGATCATGGACAATCCAGTGATGAGAACCAAACCACTTGAGGGTTAACTCAGATTGTTTGGCCTAGGTTGCTTGCCTCAACTAGCACAACATGCAAATCTAAAGTAATGATCTTCCTTATTCAAGCCAACACACAAAAGTATGGTGTATATAATTGCAGCCATTCATAGCAATAGGTTGAGGTCGTGAGAAAATTACAGAGAAGAGGATCAGAGCACTTATGAATGCCTCACTTTAGATTGGAGGTCCCAATAGTGTGTATATAAAAATGCACGCACACAACTTTGAAGTGTTGCGCTGACCTCAAAAACGGTTCATGGGCGACTTTTGGTGGATACTTCAGTTTAAAGGATATATTAGAGGGTCAACCTATAGATACATATTTGACTTGGTCGAATTAGACCTAGGGTCGACCTGATTCATAAATCCAATTGCTTGAGCTAATTATGTGGGTTTTAATATAGTGCATTTGAAAGGCACCCATTTGCATTGTAAAGGGGCTTATTGATGAGTAAAGGGGCATACCCTTGGGTCATTTTGTGTAATGTTCCTAAACAGGAATGTAAGTGATATACAAAGCATGCAAACAATCCAGCCATCAAAAAAACGAAATATACATTAAGCACCCATGGAAACACTAGAAATAGAGAACTGTAGAGCTATTTTATTACTTCTTCAAGAGCAAATACAATAGTAAAACAGAATGGTGCACCTGGGCTTGTCTCAATGGACAAGCATGACAAAACCCAAGTGAGAAAATGTTGAACTGAAGGCTGTTGCACCAAACTGAACTGCGTTGCCCTAGAAGACTGCTCTATCTGTTGACTTCGAAGGGTTGGAATCACTGCTTCCCGTGCTCAGAAAATTATGAGATTTCAGCTCCTTGCTCCTTGGCCTAAACCCAGAAAAACCCAAGAAGGAATTGGCCAAATGTTGACCTTGGAATTTTGGCCCAAATTCCCCTTAGCTCCTCTAGTTGTTGGCTGAGATGGGATGCTGGCTCCAAACTCGTAAGAAAGGTTGGCCCTTTGTTGCTCTCCCAATCCTCTAACTCTCCCAGCAAATGCTTGATCACTGATAGCTCCAAACTCCCCTTGCGTATTCTCCAACTAGCCAGAAATACGCACTCCCTGCTGTGGCTGAATGGTAGTGTTGTAACACACTCCCAGAACTCCTGAAATACTTATGGAACTGCCTCTCTAGGGCGAGCACGGATGGTCCCCCGAAGTATAGGTTGAATCTCCCGCTTGAGAGATTCGTGGCTAAACAACTGGTTGACTCAGCTAAACAGCAGAGCAAACAGTCAAGTAATTTTGATTGCAAGGTGTAAGAATGAATCCAAAATGAGAGTTGCTCCCTCCTTATAACTCCTTGGGCCTCCCTAGCCTCATGTGGGCCGCTCCATCCACCTATTCAACTTTCCCTGCAAGCTATTCGAATGGGCTAATTCGAACTCCCATGTGGGTGGCCCCCACATTCCATTAACAACCAAATAAAATCGAATTGCCTCCTAAGTCCCTAAGTCGAAAATTATGGGTTCTCTTCCTTAGCCAAAATTGTGTAGCAGCACCTTGTTACAAATGTGTTTGAGAAGGGACATGACATTTTGGAGGAATAATTGGCTGCCATATCACTTTTATGAGCCCACATTTCATGGAATAAATTGAGTTTCCGCTCATGCAAATTGGGGAGGAATGGTTCCAACACTAGGAGGCCTTGAATGATGAATACATGTCTTGAAAGTCCCTTCCTATAGGGCAATCCTTGCCTAAAGGGTAGTTATGGCTGATTTTGTAAAGTGTCCACTTTGGTAGGATGAGTATGGAAATCATGGAGCCTTCTCACCCACCCTAGAGGCCACTTTGGTGTTTGTGTGCCAACATTGGAGGATGCTTTGGAAGGTTTTGGGTAACAAGTTGGAAGAATTATGGAAGAAGTCAACGTTGTTGAAGGGCCTTTGGAGGTTGGACACTGCACCAAAGCCCCCTCCCTATGCCCTTTAGTTGTGTGGGGCTTAGGTCATCTTTTAAGGGCTTAAGGCCCTATATTTAGTACATGTGGCATTAGAAGCCCCGTGTCGTATTATTTTAGATTAATTAATTTGTAGAGAGGGCCTTTTGCCCCTCAAGCTAGTTTAGGGCATTTTAGCTTAGAGAATTATAATTTTATGAGGGAAGTTGATCACCTCTTCTATAAATAGAGGTGCGCTTCCTCTCATTTTCTTGTGCAATTATGAGAGAGAAATCCCACACCACTCTGAAACTTCTGTGATTTTCTTTGCAAAAATTTGGCTTTGGATATTTCAAGTTGAGCACATTGTCTTGGGGAATATATGTTTTGAATGGATAAACTTTCTTTGGATCAACAAAGTGATGCTTGGATGAATAGTACTATTTTACTGTGAGAGGTACCTTCCATTTTGCTATAATTGTTGAATTAGGGATTTTTAGTCTTCTTAAATTTTAAAAAACACCACATCTATTATGAACTCTATTTTCTTCATATGCAAACTTTATCATCAAGTATCCATCAAGGAAACTAGATTGCATTCCCTGACCTTAAGTCTCCTAGTTTGGAAAGTTGTTAAAGCTGGAATGAGAAGTTATTCTTCTCTCTTTCCCACGCCAATCGAGGTCTTCAACCATTGACTCACTCATTGTCTAACTCCATATGCCCAAAAATTCAATAATGAGTCAAGGCACTAATGCTCCATTCTCCATCACTTTATACTTTTTGTACATCATCAAATTCAAAGTAGCATGTGTTTGGGAATTTATTTGAGCATCTCCAAGGCCCATCATGAGCCATTGGTTCTTTGACCTCACTACTTCATTTCACCTAGATCCATACATTATTGAAGATTATTCTAGGGTGTCCATATAAGGTATTTGGTCAAGGAATCCTTGGGTTACTTAATTTACAAAACCTACAAAGGAAGCCTCGCTTATGGGGATAATATCTCCCCACGGAGCAATAAGGGAATTCGCTACTAAGATGATAGTGGTGGTACCAATCCATGACCATTTAGATTTTAATATATCATTGTTTTATAGAGTAATCAAACACAGAGGTAATTCAGAGCAACCGGTCGGCGGTCACTAAAATGATGCCATTCCAAGTGTGGAAACCTTCAATTGGCATGTTTTAGTGGGTTCTTTTGTGAGTATAGTAGGAATAATGGCATTCATAGTGGACTAATGCACAAACCAATGATGGTATAGACTCTGCCTTACAAACCCTACAAAGTGAATGTATCATTGTTTTGCATGGCGATCAAGCTTAGGGGAAAAGGGTATTATACAACAGAGATGAAAAAGTGGTTGCATTAGGCTACAGGTTTTACTTTAACATGTTGAGAATGAGATTATGGGATTCTTGGGTGGTTTTAGGAAGAGCATCCATCCCAAGTTGGAGCCAAATGTTACACACAATTTTGTGCTAGTACAAAATTGTTCTAGTTACATGCAAACCTATTTTGTAATCATCCAAGGGTTCTGAAAAGTTACTTTGAAGCTCTTGAACTACCAAGTATGCTAGATCCACGAAGACAATGTGTTGTTGACAGCAGATCCTTGTGGCATTGAATGAGTGTAAGACCTCACTTACCAACATTTTCTGATAACTTTTTATAAATGCATGAAAAGGATGTATTTGAAAACTCATCACTCATTGCCCATCCTCGAAGGACAATATTCAAAAGTCATTGCCTACTTAGAAACTGACTCGAACCTAAGCAGCAGAAATCATATCTCAGATCTCTGAAGGTGACTCCTAAAATGTTGTCTGTACAATTGAGAAATTTGTAGGGTTTATAATTGCTAGGATTGAGGAAAAGCATATTTTAATTGTTCATAAATCTTTCGGAGGTAATCACATTAGAGAAAGTTTTGTCGACGCGTTTCTAACCATCCAGTTTGGTTCAACATCAGGACAAGATGGAGAATCAGATTAAATAAGTAGGGTGGTGTAGAGAAAATAACTACTAACGACTAGAAACTAACAACTAAGGGTCAAACAAATAGTGGTCAAAACTAAATAGAAAGAGTCAAAAGAATCAATTAAGGTCATTTAAAAATGGGGCTATATCAAAGGAAAAGGCCAAAGATAAAAAAATAAAAAGCGATCGACCCAAAATATATAATTTTTATAATTCAAAATTTAATTTAAT
>APFE031727791.1:0-11031 GCA_000404065.3 Pinus taeda | reverse complement strand
AAAATATTAATAAATCAATTAAATAAATAAAAATTTGAAAAAGAAAGGGTTGTCTTCTGTTCCTTGATGTTCTTATTCCTAGAAAGGATGATGGTTCTTTCTCCCACTAGGTTTTTCGGAAGAAAACTCATACAGAGCAGTATCGCCATGGCTAAGTCCCATCATTTCCCTGCTCAAAAGTTGGGCGTTCTCAACACCTTAGCTACCCATGTGTTAAGAGTTTCAAATGAAAACCACCCTTCCGATGAAAAAGCCCATCTCCTTAATGTTTTCTATAATAATGATATAGTGGGCACCAAGGTCTCAAAGATTTCTTTAGAGCTAGCAAAGGTCCTTCCACTAAGAAAGAACCCAAAGATTGAAGTTTAGGGGTCCATCTTCCTTTTATCCAAGGTACAACGAACAAGATTGCTAGGATCCTAAGAAAACATAAGGTTCCCTCTACTTTTAGGCCCCTTAACGCCATTCGTAGCTCCCTAAGGTGTATTAAAGACCCTATGGACCCTAAGAATATGAAAGGTGTGTAGGAAATTCCATGTTCTCGCGGGACACCCTACATTGGTGAAATTGGCCACTCGATAAATCAAAGGATTCATGAGTACACTGCTAACATAAAACTTGGGAGGACCTGCTCCTCAGCCTTGGCAGAACATGCAAAGAAGACAAAACATCACATCTGCATTGAAAAAGCCCAGGTCATTGCAAAATTGGATCATTTCTTTCATCAAAAGTTCAGGGAGGCCATTGAGATAGAAAGGAAGCCTAATAATCTAAACAGGGACAATCGCTAGTCATTTAGTATTGTTGGGTTCCCTGCTTTCTTTTTTAAAAAAATATTATTTATTTGATTTATAAGATTTTTTATACTATTTATTTATTTATCTATTATATTTTTTTTATTTTATTATTTTTTTTATTTATTTATTTATTTAATGGGGTGCGGGAATGATTTTAGTCATTTTATTTAAATTCCCTTAATTTATTTTCTTTTATATTTAAATTATATTAATAAATTGAATTTTGAATTTATTAAAAACTATATATTTTGGGTCAATCGTTTTTTTCTTTTTTGGCCTTTTCCTTTGGTTTAGTCCCATTTTTAAATGACCTTAATTGATTCTTTTGACTCTCTCTCTTTAATTTTGACCACTAGTTGTTTGACCTTTAGCCGTTAGTAGTAATTTTTTTTACATCACCTTACTTATTTAAACTGATGCCCAGATCTGGTTCTCCATCTTGTCCTGACGATAAACCGAACTGAATGGCTCGAAACGTATCGGCAAAACTTAATGTAATGTGATTATCTCCGAAAGATTTATGAACAATTAAGATATGGATCACGGAAGCCTGAATTCAGTTATGAAAAGCATATTGTTATTTGAACAATGATAGATATTCAACAGATTCACCGAGATGTCTAGCTTATGCCAACCATAGATGTACTCAAATGCAACCTCACATAACGAAAAATAAAGCTTCTACAAACTCAGGGGAACAAGAATGATGGTCAGATGACACAATTTAATTGTGAAGGCAGGGTTCTAATATCACAAGAGTTTGGTAGTATATACATGCATAGTATGCAGACTTAGATGGAATTTGGGCAGTTTTAAGAACTTTGTACACATCAAAGAAGGAAAATGAGTTACGTGGAGGAATGTGTAGTAAAAATGGGATTGTGGAGCCACATATAAAAAGGGTTAACTAAGAATTTGCCCAGCACACCCTCTGTACGAGATTTGGCTCCCAATAAGCAGCTCAGCTATCTCACACCTGAGATGGCTCCAATGAAGAAAAGAGAGGATAGGTATAGGCTTAGGCAAATGTTTGTAGTGCTTTCAGAAGAACAGAGGATACCACAGAAGTCCGACCTAAAAAGAAAAGCCCCCTTTATTATATTCCTGTAGCATATCTAAGCAATTCTGTAGACGTTATGAAGAGAAGGGATAATCTAGTGATGAGAACCGAACCATTTGAGCATTAACTCAGACTGTTTGGCCCAAGTCGCTTGCCTCAACTAGCATAGCATGCAAGCCTGAAGTAATGATCTTCCTTATTCAAGCTAAGGAACAGAAGTATGGTGTATATAATTGCAGACACTCTTAGCAGCGGGTCAAGTTCCTAAGTAAATTTCAGAGTAGCGGATTAGAGAACTTTTGTATCTCGCTTTGGATGGGAAGTTCGGGTTGTGTATATAAATGAATGCACGCGCAGGATTTTAAAGTGGTGGGCCGACCTCAAAAACACATAATAATCAATTCACTAGTTAGACTAGTTGTCGCACTCCAAAGGAAGTGAACAGCTCCAGACTATCCTGAGCTACTTAATGTCAAGGCTAATCTTGGGAAATGGCAATGATAAGCCAAAACGAGAATATTTAAATGTCCAGGTGGTTGTAGTCGTGCTTGTTTAATTGGATTTGACTTTATACTTTACATGTTTTGCAAATTTTAATGTAAAAGAACAGAAAATATTTCATTTGTCTAAGTCTTTTCATGTGAGCCTATTTAGCATCTCTAGAGTCTAGTGAATAAAAGTAAAAGAGTGAGACAAGGGAGATAGATTCCTTCAAAATCATTGGCCTAAAACAAAATTGAATTGGTTTCTAGCCATTGTCTCCAGTGAGATTAGTGGACGTATTATTTCCAACAAAGTCATTGGTTTCCCTTTAGAAAATGTAAATAATTAGTTTTTGACAATGGATAAGGAAGATATGGTTTTTTGCAAGTTGGATGAAAATTCAACTTATAGCAATGATAAAAAGAGGCAGGGCTTACTATGCACCTTATGTTTGTGATCAACAGGCAGAAATAAGGATGAGTATCCCCAAACTTCAAAGATTGTAATGGAACAATCCATAAGATTTATAAAGTATAAAAGAAATAAAGGATGGGAACACTCAAAAAGTAAAAAGCCAAGGTCAAAAGGCAAAAGATGGGAGTCGAAAATAAGGATGAGTATCCCCAAACTTCAAAGATTGTATGGAACAATCCATAACATTTATAAAGTATAAAAGAAATAAAGGATGGGAACACTCAAAAGGTAAAAAGCCAAGGTCAAAAGGCAAAAGATGGGAGTTCGACCACCAAAACAAATGAAGGCACATGAGCCCCACTAGTGTGGAGGTGTTCTCAAAGACAGGGAAAAACAAGGCAAGGGATTCTACATGTTGGGGTTTGTCAATAGTCCCTACTATGATACTCAGATGAATAATAGATTAATGTAAGAAGGCCCCAGAAGGTGGGGTCTAGGACTTTTTGGAAAATGAAAAGCCAAAATATTAAATAACTATACAAAGTTAAATCACATCTAAAAAAACATCTTTCATACTACAACAATAACATTTTAACACATTGAAATAGTGTTTAGAATCAAGTATTCGAGTATAAGTTATAGCACTTTGTAAGTTCCTTTGCTGAGAGAAGCTGAAATACTTATACAAAGTCAGACCATTTCTAAACAATCATCTTTCATATTGCATAACATTTAACTCATATTGAAATAGTGATTTAGAATCAAATATTGAAGTAAAAATTATAATACTTTGTAATTCATTTCACTAACATCTTTGCACAAACTTTGCTCGTGAAATTGATTATTACTTCCCTCCAACTTATATTAAAAAGATTATCAAGTCCCACGACATCCATAGCTCAAAATCTTGACTTTGACTTTGAGTATTGTAAAGTAGTCTGAAAATACAATTTGGAAAAGCACGTCCTTAAAATATGTAAGGACAAGTCATCCTCCATCATGTAAAATTTACAAAGTAGTGGATGTATGGAGTCATACTTAAGGTTGTCATGAGGACCCTTTTAAAAAACAAACTAATACAGAACTCTTTCTATGTATTGGAGAAAGAAGCTACCATTGACATTAGTATCATTGTTGATACTAATGGAATACTATATATTTTTGTTATTCAGAAGATTCGAAGTAGCACCTATGCCAGGATTTGAAATTACCTTGCAATGAAAGTTGTAAATTTTAACTTTCTTGTTTTGGGAAGAAACTTCAACCTCCACTTCCGATTGATTGAATTGATCACTATTTACATTTGGCAAGGATAGGTTATAATTGTGGACCTCAATTTGTAGGTTTTAGATACCATCCTTTAGTGCAATGCAATGATACACACTTGTTCTATTTGTCTTAACGTCGGTCTAATTATGGCTGGAACATAGCATCTATGCTCAAGTTATTGTGGAAGTGCTCTGTAAGCTTCCAAATTCACATAGGGTTTGTTATAAATATTAAAAGTACAAAACCAAAGTATGAGATCAAAATGTTTTGGAGTAGTATTTATACATTGAGTGTTCAAAGGTCACGATGTGGCAGCATTATTTTGATTGGGATAGCATTCATCTTCTCCACCCATCAAAATGTTTCCATTTGCATAATGTTGTTACTAAGGGAAGCAACCTCCATATGGGCATGTTTTTGACCCAAATTCTATCTCACACTTACTCTTAAAAATGACAAGAAATGAAAACAAGTTGGATACCTGGAAAGTTTGTTAGAAAAGCCATAGTGATTGAGAAAGAGATTTATTGGATGCGAGATGATTGGCTACACAATCCAACTCACTCACTCTATAGCTAGGTAAATGACCTAGATCACTTAAAAAATTTATATAAATAATTATAATTTATTACAAATTCCATTAAAGATTTATATATATATATATATATATATATATATATATATATATATATATATATAATAAATATAATTTCCATATATATATTATATATAATATATATATATAATAAAATTTCCCTTTAAGATGAAATGTAACCAAAGCATTACATGACATTTATAGAGTGAAAACTGTGAAAAGATTTCTAGAAAAAACTATAAATAGAATTATAAATCTTATTCACAGTTTTCTCTGTAAATATTCTCACAATAAACAACTATGGAAATCTTCATTCTGTCACTTAAAATGTTGCCAACATTACCATCCAAAATTAGAATCATTTATGAGTTAGAATATACGACATTAATCTATCTGACAACTACAATAACTCCAAACTCCCATGAGTGCAGATTAAAAAAAGCTTTGTATGGTCTTAAGAAGGCACGGAGGGCGTAGTACTCCAGGATAGATGGATACTTGTTGAGATTGGGCTTCACCAAGAGTGAAGCGGACCCCAACCTTTAGTATAAGATTGAGGATGGAGGCCAGCAAAATCAGACTCAGACTCTGCCTTTGGTCCCTTCTTCTACCCGACATTTTCACGTGCGTACCTTGCTTCTAAGGATTTAAAGCTCGAATAGGGACGGAGTCGCTCATCCATCATATGGGTGAGGGTATAACCCAATAGTAATATATGCGGTTGGTCCCTGATGGTACTCCAGCTGGAAGGATGGTAATATAATATAATACCCGCCTGGGAAGGTATTGAAAGAGTTTAGAGTGGAGGTTAGGTATTTAAATAACCTAATTGTTTCCTCCATTAGCTAAGAGATCCAGTATTACTTGGTGTCGTGTTCAGGAGACGTAACATTTGAAAGGGCGGGCAACCGATATACTTAAGTATTCCAATAAATCAATCAATATTGAATGGTCGGTCGGCCAATTATAACTAATCCTAATTATCTGTGATTTTCAGGTTCGTTTAATGAAATTTTGGCGGCAGAAACGACAGCAGCGGGCAAACATAATAACCTATGACTTTCCAGTTTATTTAGTATATTGACAGTACAGAATAGATAGAAAGAACAAATTATTTAAGGAAACTATTTTAACTTCTATGAGGCTAAAAGTCGCCTATGAAACACAGATTAAGTTTCATAGATTAAAAGTAGTCTATGAAACACAGATTATTGATTATTTTTTCAGAGTGCTTCTTCATCTGCTTGATAGTAACACTTCATCTGCTGCTTCATAGTGAATGCAACTTTTAATTTAAAATGCACACTAAGAAGTTTTATTTTTACCATCGAAGGAGATATACAACCTATAGGTCATGACCACTCTGATTCTAAAACTACGCTGAACCCTTCAAGATCTATATCACCAAGCCTAGAGAGGTAATGCAAGAAGCTGTCCATCACCAAGCAAATCAACCTAGTAACGGGGATTCATAAAAGACGATTATTCATTCTGGTTTGAATAGATGTTCGTCATTTTATTTGAAACCCGATGTCTAGAATACATATCTCTGTTTTGAAGGATCTTTATAAAAATAAAATTATAATTAATAAACTATTCATGCATCAGGTATAGTAAAAAAGTATTCACACAGAATTGTTTGACCCGAAGTATACATATCTCTGTTTCGAAGTATATTTATAAAAATACGATTATAATTAATAAACTACGCAGGCATCAGGTATAGGTAAAAGAGTATTCAGGCAGAATTGCTTGACCGGGAAATGATAATAAACAATATTCACATAGGCGTTAAGGTTTGACAGTGTATACCCTTGTTTAAATTTCACATAATATGTATTCCTATATCTGTGAGTATATGGATTCGAGTAGAAGCAAAAAAGCACATATACTAGGCTCCCAGATTAGGGAAGGTATTTTGTCTTTTTGAGAAACCAAGAATGATGGAATTTGTACTTATAGGGAGTATGACAGAGATATAACGGAATCTGTAATACAAAGAGTATCACAGAGATAACAGAGTGTATACTTACCTCAGACCTGATTCCAGAAAATTGAAGCAGAGGCCTGTATGAAGCACCATTCACGAGTGCACGCCAACTTTACACGAAATAATTCACGAGCGTACGCCCCAACTTCACACAAGGTAAATATGCAGATGTCAGTTCATCAAATTAGCACAAAACCAATATGCAAGAAGTACCATAAAAAACATTAGAAACAAATTAGGTCTACCTGGATTGACTATGTTTAATCCATTGCAATGCTAGTGATTGAAATTTGAAACCCTTACAATTTTCCACAAGTTGAGTCTGAAACAATTAAGAAATAAAAAAGTTAAGTGATGGAATTTGTACTTAGTATGACGAGATATGACAGAACCTGTAATAGAGAGTATGACAGAGTGTATACTTCGGCGAGCCTTATGCACCCTGCTACACAGCATTTAACGCTACGGTGGGTGGCATAGATATCGTAAGATAAATGCTGCTTAGCAGGGTCGATATTGGCCGCCATATACTTACTTCAGACCTGATTCCAGACGAAAATTGAGGCAGAGGCCTGTACGAAGCACCATTCACGAGTGTAGGCCAGCTTCACACAAAGTAAATATGCAGATATAAGTTCAATTCAAATTAGGGTAAAACCGATATGCAGGAACTGCCAAAGAAATTGGAACAAAGTAGGTCTACCTGGATTGACTATGTCTATACATTACAATGCCAATGACTAAAACCTTTGCAATTTTCCACAAGTTGAGTCTGAAACAAGTAATAAATAAAAACTATTGAATGATTGAATTTGTACTTACGGGAGTAAGACGGAATTTGTATGACAGAATCTTTAATACAAAGAGTATGACAGAGTGTATACTTACCTCGGGCCTGATTCCAGACTAGAATTGAGGCAGAGGCCTGTACAAAGCAACATTCACGAGTATACACCAACTTCAAAAAATCTGAATCTAATCGCATCTATCCTCAACTCCACATTCTGCAACAAAAAAGCCAAACAATGCAAACACGCAGGACAGAAATGAAAATGAAAACAAAAACCAAAATGAACCAAAAGTATCTAACCAAAACATATATAATAATCAATAAAGGGAAAAAAGAAGAAGACACAAAACAGGTTGCATGGCCATGCACAGAGCAAACAAACATGGACAAAGAAACAATCCAAGGAGAAGAGTGAAGGAGAAGGAGAAGAAAAGGAGAAGGAGAAAGGAGAAGAAAAAAGGAAACTAACAGCAGGTTCGCTGTGTAAAAATGTCTTATATAATCCTGCTTTTCAAACGGTCACAAGCGCTTTCACCCAGAGCTTTTTCCAGCACCGACCTTCCAGAGAGGGAGTGGGCATTCTATCCGGTTCCATGCAAATTTTGAATTGGCAATGGAAATATCCCTTTCATTTTGTCAACATCACTCTGGTTTCCAAAGCCTCCACCCGCTCCACGTCCTTCTAGTTTTTTATTATTAAAAAGCTAGGATGCTTTTCGGTGAGAAGCAAAAATCAACTCGGGTTTTCGACGACTCCGCGTCCTTCTAATTTTATCTATTTTTTTATTATTAAAAAGCTAGGACGCTTTTTCTATGAGCAAAGCAAGAATCATTATATAATTTGGTGGGTGAAGGAGTGGACATTCCATTGGCTTGCCTGCCAGATGTTAATAAATGTATTCGCTGGATGACAAAAACCTCAAGCATTCGCCTACCTTGCTAAATGTTCATTTTCTCTGCCAAAGTTCATTTGTCGAATCGGGATGGCGATTTTATTTTTATGAAGTTTTAAAAAGTGTTACACGTGATTTGAGAATAAATCTATTAAATGTATAAGTTTTTCATATGTTATATTGGTTTTTCTATAAAGTTGACATTACAAAAATTAACAGTATACATTAAAAATTTAGGAAATGGTAGCAGTATAATATCTAATTTTTTTAGTGAGTAAAAGTAATTTTAAAAATATATGTATTATAAAAAATATAGTAGTATAGATTATAATAAAAATATGATTAAAAAAAATAATGCGGAAATATTAAAAAATTAGAGAATATTAATGACTTGTGTTTTAATAAAATATATTATTCAGTTATTTTTTTTTTAAGTTGAAAGGAAAATATTATTAACATGAAATTTTAATTTTTGTTATCTTGAAAAATAAATTTCAGTTTATGGAAATTTTCACAGCACCGAGAATATTTAATGCAAAAGGGAAAACTATAATTAGAGGATTAATCTATTACAATAATTAATAAAAATTGTAATATTATTAATATCAAAAATTTGTTTAATTTAATCAACATTTTTTCATAGTAACTATAAGACGATTAATGATATATTTTTTTAGTATTTAGTTAATTTCAATAATCTTAACTCAAATTTATTAAGTATTAAGAAGAATCATATTATAAATAATCTTAACTCAAATCTATTAAGTATTAAGAGGAATCATATTCTTTGAGGTGCACACTCTTTTGATCATGTAAAAGTTAAATAAAACTTACATCTTGGAAATTTTATCTCTCTAGATGTTAGATAAAATCGAAACTAAATTGGATCTAAGATCTAAGGTAGTAAGTATAATCTTTTTTGCATTGTAATTAATATTATTATTATTAATTGAGTTAGCATATGCTAATGTCAAAGTTATCCACATTACACATCTACCCAAACTGTTTTGTAGCCTCTCGCCATAAAATAATCTAAAGGATCTTAAAGATAATATTCAACTTTAATTATCTTAATCAATACAACTTTCATATAGGAAATAAAGTCTATCAAACCCTTATTGATTTTAGCATGAAGTTGTGTAGTGAAAGCATTGCGGGTTTTTGCAAAGTGAGAGTTTCAACTGCACAGGGAGGTTCTACATTTTTCAATATTACCACATCTCTTTTCTCGAACCAGCATTCGTTCATCTATTTCCATAGAGTGTAGTTGGGAGTTTTCCGAAAGATGAATTCAAGCGTAAGGGGAGTTTTTTGAAGGTGGGTTGTATTTCTTCGGCAACTTTGAGCTCTATATCAGACATTGGAAAGCTTTTTTCAACCCTAAAAAGGAGGAGTTCATCGAAGCATCAGTATGGGTAAGATTAAACTCACTTCCTGATGATTTTTTGATACCATAAATTCTATAAGGAATTAGACAAGCGCTGGGGCATTTTGTAAAAAAATCAGAAATCACCAAGGTGGAAAAAAATATGTCCTATATTAGGATATGTGTCTACATGAACATATCTCAGCCATTGCCATAATCCATGGAGCTAGATTATCAGGGGGAGATAAGGAAACAGCTTCTAGACTCGAAACATGTTCTATTTAGATGTAGACTATGCCATGAACATGGCCATCTAATAAGAGAATGCCCAACTAGAAGAAAGGAACAACTAATAGGAAGCCAAACGTCCATGGGTGGTTTCACTAAGGTTTCAACCATGAGACATAATAATAGGAATTAGAACTAGACTAACTCAAAATTACAAGAGGAGAAGAACCCCTTTTTGGCACTAGAGGACATGGACGAAGATAAGGAAAAAGGGGAAGATGTCCAAATGGAAGCATGGATGTGGAACTAACTCCGAACAAAAGCGCGCATAAACACAAACTAGAAGGGGATGATAATACATGGGTAGGGTTTGATTTCTCTACTTTTTCAGGTTTTTAAGAGGTAGCCCCTTTATTGCAACATAAGTTATCAGAACTCACAAAAGAGGAAAAATACTTAGCTACCCTTGTGAATGATTGGGCCCAACAAGATCTAGGGGAATTAAGTATAGAGAACAGATAACTATACTCGAATGCTTATCTTCAATGGAAAATAAAGCATCGATAGGTCACAAGTGAAAATATAGCTCAATCCTTCCAAACTTTCAAGGAGAAAGGGAAAGAAATCCTAAATAAAGAATCAAAGAAGAAGGCTAACAAACCAAAGAAGGAAGCAAAAGGCTATGATGGATGATCCAGATCCTCCTCCCAATATATCGCCATGAAGATCATTTCATGGAATATCTGAGGTTTAAATAGTAGAGAGAAACAATGTCATATTAGTGATGGTATTAGAAAAGTGAAACCCGTCATTGCCATATTACAAGAAACTAATTTAACAGGGGACAAATTGACCAAAATTGTTGGCATTTATTAGAAATATTGTGAAACGATGGCACTAGATGTGAGAGACAGTGCAAGTGGTCTAGCTATATGGTGGAACCCAAGACAGATTGATTTTATGGAGTGGTGGGCCACAAAGTGCACTCTGTCAAGTAGTTTCAAGCGTATAGGATCAAAAGATAAGCTATTTTTATCGACAGTCTATGGTCCTATTGGTGTTAGAGATAAGCATGTTTTTTTGCAACAATTACAGGATATAAAACAACTAATAGATAATGCCCTTTCAGTGGTGGGAGGGGATTTT
>APFE031727784.1:0-16767 GCA_000404065.3 Pinus taeda | reverse complement strand
GTTTCTCCATGAGTCCTCATTTGTGTGACCATACCAATTACATGTGTGAAGAATGAGTCAATATTGTCTGACTCCTTCATGCACAGATTCTCAAAATCTCTCCTCAGCAACTGTAGTTTTGTTGTCCTCACTTTCTCCATGCCTTGGTACGCTGTCTTGAGAGTTTGCCATGCTTCTTTGGATGTCTTAGCTCCTGCTATCCTTGGAAACACACTCTTGTCTAATGCTTGATACAAAAATACAAGGGCTTTTGAATACTTCTTCCTATTGCTCTTCAATAGGTCTTTCTCTGCCTGAGTTAATCTGTTAAACTCATTCTCATTTGCCGGTTCATCAAAACCATCTTCAACAAGTTCCCATAAATCTTGACAGGCAAACAGGGCTTTCATGGTTATTGCCCAATAGTCATAGTTTGTCCCATTAAACTGTGGGAATTGAGAGTTAAACAAACCCATACTAGTGCTTGTGCTAGCCATTCCTTGCATTCTCAGCTATGCTTCTAAATTCTTGACTGTGTATTTAAAAACAACTGACTGCTGCAACCAAAAGACTTCTTCCTTCAGCGTCTTTGTTGTCTTCAAAGAGCCTAAGCCTGCTCTGATACCACTGTTGGGTATTTTTGTGCTTTGTTTGCAATGGGAAATACCAAAACCACAAAATATAAAACACAGAGGCAATGCTCTGTTTCGTTTACACCAGGATCTTTTTGCACAGAGAAGTCTTTTTAAAACAATTACACAAGACAGAGTATTCCACCACCATAAAATGATTTCTATTCATTAAAACAAAATGACTGAGACATATTCATCCTCTTTCACTCAGAGGGATTCACCAAAACATTTAAACAAAAGTTACTCTGCCTCCTATGAAATTTTACACCACTGTGTGTAAATATTTCATTTACATTCACTGCTGTGTGAAAACAAAATTACAGAGTTTTACACATTTACCTTTTCACCTGTGTGAAACAATCCATAGTTTTCAACAAAACTATCCACTGGTTTTCTTCATTTACTTTTCTTCCTTCTCCTGCACTGCTGTGCAATTTTTGCATTTCATTTACATTACAACTCAAAAATATTCATGCACTTCTGTGCATTCCTCCCCTGCAATAAAATATTTACGCTCTGGTTTCCATTCACTGCTGCTGCATTTTTTACATTACAAAACAAATCTAAGCTCTGTGAATTTTCTAGTTTTCGTTCGCTGCTGCGAACAGGCTTCACAACTTCCCCGTATGCAACTCACACAATACAATCCCCGTGTATATTTTTTTTACATAACAAAAATGGGGTCAACGTTTTTAAAAAAACATATATTAAAAAACTTACCCATACTACTTATTAAATTCGCCCTAAGAAATATTAAAGACCTTACCAAAACATATGACATTGTATTAATTTAACGTATGGGATGGTCCACGCCTCATTAAATTTTAACAGGCCCCCGTACGTACTATGAAGACTTTAACCAGCGGAGAACTTCCCCTTCAATCGGACGGCGGAGAGCAAGCATCATGATCGGACGCATATCGGGCGGGATGAGTTGACCGAGCGATACCTTCCGATGGGTGTCAAGTGCTTACGTCATGGCAGTCCAGTTGTCAGCATCGGAGCACCATGTCCGGAAACAGCTTCAGGCCGAAAGGTGGTGCGATGAGGTTGCAGGTGGTTTATGGTTTTTCAACTGTGGTTTTCTGCGTGCGTTGACTGCTGACTCACGTAGTGAAATTATATATTTTCAACAACATTCATATCTAATTAATTTCTATATCCTGCAAAAAAGAATATATTGGTAGAATAACATATACTCATTTTTTATGGATGTTGTTTGTAAAAATTAAGTTACAGTTGTTTTCTCTCATTAATGCTTCTACATGCAAATTCTTTCTATATCTAGGAATAAACATGCACATGAACAAACTTGACAAACTTAGATAAACTGTATTAAGAACTTATATATATTTCTTCCTTGACGTAACCCAATCTCTTGGAATATCTCACTACCCAACCACGAGTCTGACTATGACGTCTAGACTCTACCCTAAGCTCTTCCCCTAAACAGTGTGTGCTCAGTAAATAGATTGAGTCACTTCGAAACATCAAGTCTATCAATCTAGTTTTGAGTCGCATACCCTCTTCGGGTTATTTCCCAGTTCTCCCACTATTCTGTCTCACCCAAATCAAGGAGGTTCCTTGGACTATTTGGCAGCATCTCGCCTTCTCAATCAATTCCTTTTTTAGCCCCAGGCCTTCCTCGAATTCCTTCTTTTAAAGGCAAGGTGTGTGTAACCACCACCAACTTAACTGTGTGAGGAGGTTCATACAATTGATTTTCTATTTTTGAAAATATATTTGCTTATGTCATGTATTATTCATAAAATTAATTTGGCTAGCTCAACCATACATTCTTTAATGTTTCCATTGAAACAAATTATGACAAAGAAGTAAAAGTAAAAGTAAAAGAGTGAAGTAATAAAATAATTTGTCCACATAGTTTGGGTTGTTACATACATTAGTTTGGGGTGACCTCGGATTGGAATAAAATTGACAAAAGAAAATGCTTCCAATAAAATTATTTCAACTATTAATTAGACTAAGTAAATTTAATTCATAATCTTATAAAAAAAATGTCATAACATTTAATTATCAATCCATTTATACGTTGTAGTATTTAATTATTGATTTATTTATTTATAGTTTTTTGAATTTCACTTATAAATTGCGATGAATATTTTCATATATATTTATTTATTATAATTATTATTGAAAGGTATTTTAATGAATCTTTCATATACAAATATTTACCTTTATTAAAATTATATATATAAATATATTATATATATATATATATATTATTATATATATATATTAAATAAATAAAATAAATTCATTATTATGGTTAAATTTTGATGGCCAAATTTAACTATTTTTAACTAATTATAATTTATTTTAAAAATATTTATAGATTATGAATTTTTTCATTTTGTTTAAATTAAATATTATATATAAATATCACTTGAGTCTAACTTACTATACCATTTAACTTTTGAGAAAAATATTATGCCTTATGGTTTGGTTATAGCCAATAGTTTTGTACAATGTGTTTATTTAAACTATCAGTTTTTGTATTTTATTTATCTAATTTATTATTTTTTTATTTTTGTTTTACTATATTTTTTGTTTGTAAGAGAGTTATTTATCTATTTTAGTATTCTTTATATCAGATTCTATGATCCCTTAGAAGAAAACACACACACACACACATATACTAGTTGTCTCTCTAGTTAAATATACCTTTGTTATTGAGAGGTCACCGATTCAATTCTTTACACTTTTTAGAGGTAAAGTGGTAAGGCTCCATAGTTGACACCTTCGGGTGGATCTTGGTTGAATATACTTGGTACAAGTATTCTGTGGCCATAGATGTAGAAATGGATCTAGTTGGTCGAACTCAGATGAATATATTTGAATATATTTGGTAAAAATATTCAGTGGACTTAGAAGTGGATTTACTTGGTACAAATATTTTGTAGGAGTTAGTGAGTGAATCACATGGAAAAAAAAAAGAAAAAATTAACGAAATTAAATTTACTTATTTAAATTTTGTTTGAACTTTATTGAGCCACTCTACAACCCAATACATGAGGGAGACGTTGTCATCATGTAACATTACATTAAAAACAATAAAAAAAAATATATACGTGTCAGCTAATATAAGTATATGTAAAAGATGTTGTGTGTAATGTTATTCTAAAAAAATTAATACCGTTGGTTTAAAAATCAGTGTTGGCGATGAATAAAATACTTCAATTTTCACCTTATTTTACATGACTTTATATAGTGAGTCAAAATAATTGAAATTGAAAAACAAGGGATAATGTAAACATTTTAACTAAGTGAAAATAAAACAAAAACAACAAAATAAAAATAACTTATAAAAATGAAGTAATAAAAAAATAAAAAATAACCCATGGTTTCAAGAATCAATGGTATTGACCCATGGAATTCATGCAGAATGTAAACTATTTAAGGGGGAAATTAAAGTAGCCTAGATCTGTCTTAGTTTGATGCTATATTTAGACGATGTAACCTATTGAAGGGGGAAATTAAAGTAGCCTAGATCCATCTTAGCTTGATGTTGTATTTAGATACATAATTAGATGTAGAAAATAATCCATTTAGCTTGTAAAGGTAAAAAATTTTTATGGATATGTTCGCAATGGCATTTGTTTGCATTTGCCTAGATATTATCAGAGGTGGGGGAAATATTAGGAAAAATGTAATTTTTGCCTACCTCTGTCCATTTTCTAATGGTAAAATATAATATTATACTATTACATTTTGCCCAATATTTCCCCTCAAGAGGTCCATTTCTTATTGTAATTTCTCTTTATATTTGAAGTTTAAAAGTAAACAAGCTCAATTATAAATTAGTAGGGGTAAGGGGGATATTGAATAAAACCTAATATTTAGGTTGGGGTGTGACAAAAATATTAGTAACAATATTACATTTTAATTAATATTCCCCCCACCCCTAGCCACTTTTTATTGGGTGTGAGTGGTAATAAATATTGAGTAATATATAATATTGTAATATTATATTTTAATCCAAGATTTCCATAACTGGATTCACAGTTTATTAAAAACATTCTTTATATTTGATGTTCATAAGTAAACTTAACTAAAATGTAAACATTTGAATTAATATTCCCCCACCCCTAACAACTTTTTATTGGGTGCGAGTGGTAATAGATATTGAGTAATATATAATATTGTAATATTATACTTTATCCAAGATTTCCATCACTAAATTCACTTTTTATTATAAACATTCTTTATATTTGACGTTCACAAGTAAACTTAACTGATATGTAAACATTTGACGAAAGATATTATTAATATAAAATAAAATTAATAAAAACAAAAATTAATAATTATTAATAATTATAATTATAATTAATTATAAATAATAGTTTAAACCAACCTAGATCTATTTTAACTCCACATCTCCAAGCCAAGAGAGATCAAATTTCTTGAGATGCAAAGCTCTTTTAAAGTGAATAATTTAATTATTATTGCCGAAGGCTTATTATTTCAACTTAAGGTGGATGAGGATCTGTTGATTTTTATTTTTTATTTTTTAATCGACCACCTAGATTGATTCTCAAGGAAATATGCTCTGCATATGTTTCATCCGAATGATTATCAACAACTATAGTGTGTTACAGAGTTTGTATGTAGTGCGTTACAAACCTTGCCCACCAATTTCCTAGGGACTTGAGATTATTTCAATCCTATATATAGGCAAATTTTATTTAACAAAATGGTCCATTTTACAATAAGATGCATATTCCTTTTTTTTTTCTCAAGTTAATTAGATCCAGTGCCACCAATTTCTTAGGGATTTGAGATTATTCCTATTCCAATAAGTTCATATTTTAATTAGATGAGAAAATTAATATATAAGAAAATTTTATTTAGTAAAATGGTCCATTTTACAATAAGATGTGTAATTCTATTTTTTACTCAAGTTAAAGTTGACTCATAACATTTTTATACATGGTTAATGTCATATCCCTCAATATGAATAAACAAAAAAAAAATAATTAAATACCCCACGATATTTTTTAATTTATTTATTATGTACATG
Source organism: Pinus taeda (assembly GCA_000404065.3). Lineage (NCBI taxonomy): Eukaryota > Viridiplantae > Streptophyta > Pinopsida > Pinales > Pinaceae > Pinus > Pinus taeda. The sequence goes on along the minus strand of APFE031727784.1, from coordinate 11,115 downwards.
GGATATAATCGTTACCATAGCCAAGTCTTGGCATAACCCTTGGCGTCATATTAATTACGAGATCTACGTTTAATGTTTGTTTATTAACCGGCGTCCTCTCATCTGCAATGTTAGACTGTGGAATTTAATTCGACTCTTACACTATTCGAAATTGATCATACGGAAGATATAATGTCGCGTTCCAGGTGTATCTGATTTACGCCAGGTGGGCCTTTTCTGATGATGCTATCCATCGATCTTGCCACGGATCGCGAGGGTAGCTCTGGCATTGATTATCCTTGGGTTTAGTCCAGGCCTCGGGATGCCGATGGCGATCCACGGCGGAGGTTCATTCCCGCGCTTTCCTGATATTCATTGGGGTTTTATTCCTCTTGTCTCGGCTAGGGCTTCCATTTGCTTCTTCCGCCGAGAGGTTGCTCCGGGGTTCCATTCGCGCGGCCGCTGAAACTTGGCCTGTTGCTCCGGCCGCTCAACCTGCAATTGCAACTTGGTAACAATGGATTTCTGAACCAGTCTTTGATACGCGCATCATTTATCAGGTGACAGTGTGCTATTTACAATATATTTTCTTTGTTATTGTCTTCTGGTAATAACTTTTTTGATGAAAACTTGTCCTCTAATCAATTTGCTTGGTGCGATGGAAACAGGAATCGGTTCCTGGTGAGGTAGCGAGACTGCGCATCCCTTAAGCTACTCCCGATGTCTCCTCATGAGGTAAGCACTCCGTCCTCAGAGAGAAGTAACTGCGTTTCCATGCCGAATGTTTTAATACTTTACCTTTGTCTGGTCAGGGTTGCGTTTTCCATGGATGGTTTGTTTATTCTTCGACTTCTCTGTCGATGAGAGGGTCTGGCCGTTACTGTTATCGGCTTCCAACCATGGGTTATCACCCTTAGGTTTTTCTTCTTGAAGATAAGGCTGTTTTTGTTAATTTAATACTTTTAGGTTTTCTTATTGTAAAGGTTGAGGTATTGCCGCGAATTCCTGGAATTCGATTCGGCTTCCTTGAACAGTTAATGACAAAGACTGGTTATTTCATCCAAATGTTTTATGTATTTAAGAACAGTATATTGCATGCCGAGAGCAGCTCGTCTCTGTGCAATTATAAGCTTTTCTGTTTACATGTTTCATACTTTATTTTACTGGAACAGTACACAGGATTTAATCTTTGAGGGTTTCGCTCTCAGGGTTTTCCGTTTATTTCTACCTTTTTGCAATAGAAATTATCATTCTGAATGGTTACCTACAAATTCTCTTCTCGGTTTATACATGCTTATTTACTGTGTAAATATATAATGATGCCTGTAATCTCTTATGGTCGGCCATCTGTTAAGTGTATTTTTGTTAGTCTCGAGTATTATATATAACCTGAAATACGTCTCCTTTAAAATGACTGGTTCGATGTCTTTCTGGATTGTATTCGAAATGATTTTATCTTCGTTTGCTCCTCAGGAGTTTCCATATTTCGAATTGATTGTAAACGATTCCGTTATGGTTTTTATATGAAATGTCTTAGGATTTGTATGAGTTGTTCTCAAGTTCATATAGAGTGCCGACCTTCTTTTCATGGCGATTCTGTTCTAATAGCTGAGATAACCCATATTGGATTTTAATCATTTAATCATATTACTGTAGCACTGTACAATGTAATACTTCTGTTTTGATAATAAAAGCATGGAATCGGATTTACTGTGAAATTCTTGAGAAGTTTATCTTGTCATGATGGTTTTGAGGGAGCATTCTCGCCTCGAATCTGGTATGTTATTGGCTATTTTATAAAGTTTGTTTCCTTGCATGTTCTATGCCGAATACGAAACCCTTTAATTTAATGTTACAATATTTCGTATAATCATGTTCTGTAATTGAGGGAAGACCAGGTACGGCAGCTGCCTACCCAAACTTCCCGATGTCCTGTTCACTAAATGAGTTAATAATTTTCTTTGTAATTCTGCTCTGAATATATGAACCTTCTTTTGCTTATCTGAATACTAAGATTCAGGTGTCTGGCCACCTAACCGCCAGCGCCCTACTCACTCAGACTGTGCACTAAATCTAACTCGGACACTACTATCTTGGGCAAAAGCCCTTTTTTTCTGAACTGTGATTCTTACTCTGATCAATAAATTGACTCCATGATGACAACATTTCATTAACAACCACAGTTATGTACTATTGTAAAACTTGTCAATTCTTCTGTAATTAAAATTATAACAACAGTACGCACCTGTTCTTCGAAGATTGTCAAGTTTTTCTGTTCTAAGGAAATCACTCCTGGATGCTTGTTTTCCACCCAACCACGAGATTAGTCGATACAGACTAATCTCCCCCCAAGCTCATTTGCCAGGCCACTGCCTCAACAAATGTCGCGCACTTTCTGCGCCTGTGCTCTCTGGTCATCACCAGACACAAGCACCTCCTTTTCCTTTCTGCTATCTGTTTTTTCTTTCTCTCTTTTTCCCGCCTGTTCCTTAACAGCCTGGGTCTCCCTTCTTCCCATTCTTTATGGAAGGATAGGGAAAAACAGTTAGGGTTTATTCTCCCTTTCTTGATAACTGTTTCTTTACATATTTATACATATGTGTTTAAAGAAAATCCATTCAGCAGAAATTAAACAATGACTTCCTTATCAAGATTACCATAGGTAATTCACTTAATTCAGTTCCAGCTTGGAATTCATAATGTTTTCACCATGATAAAGAAGTAATAATCTCTGTTTTTACATTTTTCCTATAATGGTAAAAAAAAAGAGACAGAGAGTTTATTTACATAATTATTTGGTCGTCACATCTCCTCCCCCTGAGATTGGACACCGTCCCGGTGTCTTTCAGCCACGAACAGTGCTGGATAAGATCTCCTCATCAGTTCTTCGTCCTCCCAAGTAGCTTCCTCGGGTCCATAGTGTTGCCACTTGACTTTAACTTGGGTAATATCTCGTTTCCGCAGCTGCACTTCTCTCCGGTTGAGGATGTTCAGAGGTTCGACCAGAACTTCTCCTTCCGGTTCGACCTGCATTGCACGATTTTGAATTAGTTTTTTCCTTCTAATAACAATTGCCATAGTTTTTCTTCAGCATTAGCTATTACCTGGATATCTCGCCATTGAATAACATGCCTAGGATCATAAACATATTTCTTGAGTATTGAAACATGGAATACGTTGTGGACTCGAATGTGGCTTGGCAAAGCGAGCTGATATGCCACTGGGCCAATCCTTGCCAGGATTTGGAAGGGTCCACAATATCGGGGTGCCAATTTGGCACATCTGCTCCATTGTAAGGTACTCCTCTTTGTTTGGATTCTGATATATACATGATCACCAACCTGATATTCTTTAAATCTTCTCTTTCGATCAACGAAATTTTTCTGCCTGTCTTGAGCAGCCTTCAAATTCACACGCACCTTTCTCACCATTTCTTCCATTTCTTTAAGCATCTCAGGCCCCAAGTTCAGTTTATCTTCGGGTCCTCCCCAATTAGTAGGTGTTCGGCATTTTCGACCGTACATAACCTCAAAGGGGCTCATCTGTGTAGAGGTGTGATATCCATTATTATATGCAAATTCTACCAGATGTAAATATTCTTCCCACAACGTGGGTTGTTGCATCACGAATGCCCGCAGCATGTCTTCCACCACTTGGTTAACTCGTTCAGTTTGTCCATCGGTCTGGGGATGGTATGCTGTGCTGAAATTTAATTGATTTCCTAAATCAGCGAACAGCGTTCTCCAGAATGCTGATGTGAATTTCACATCACGATCGGAAATTATCACTTTCGGCAGTCCATGAAGCCTAAACACGTTTTGCATAAAAACGTGAGCAATTTGTGGAGCTCTGTACGTGGATTGAACCGGTATGAAATGTGCAGCCTTACTTAGTTTATCCACTATCACCATAATGGAATCATTGCCCTTTTTTGTCTTAGGTAACCCTGTGATGAAGTCCATGGAAATAATTTCCCACTTCCATTCTGGAATTGGTAAAGGTTGTAACAGTCCTGCTGGGTGTTGGTGTTCAGCTTTAATTTGCTGACATTCCAAGCATCGTGCTAAATACTCAGCAATGTCCTTCTTCATTCCTGGCCAAAAATACTCTTTTCGAATGGCGGTGATCATTTTCTGATATCCTGGATGCCCTGCATAATGACTGACATGGAATTCATCCATAATAAGATCTTTAATTTTGTCTTGATTAGGTACATATAGTCTTTGTTTAAAATATATCACTCCATCTTTATCCAGCTTATAATCTGATTGGTCTGTCAAGTCAGCAGATTGCTGTAGTTGCAGTTTTAACTGTTGATAGTTAACATCTTGCCTTGAAGCTTCTTTAACCATCTCCAAAACGGGGTTCTTCCACTTACTAACAGAGACTTCATACAACTGTTGTACTTTCCGGCTTAAAGCATCCGCTACTCGGTTTTCCTTTCCTTGTAAATGTTTTATCTCAAAGTCAAAACCGCTTAGAAAGTCCACCCATCGTGCTTGTCGAGCGTTTAAGGTGGGTTGACTGAAATAATTGGTCAAACTATGGTGATCAGTGAGCAGTAAAAATTTTCTGCCCACCAGATAATGTCTCCACATTTTCAAGGCGTGGATGACAGCGGTCAATTCTAAATCATAAGCAGAATATTTCTGTTCATGCTCCTTCAATTTTCGAGATTCGTAGGCAACTACCCTACCTTCTTGCATTAACACTCCACCGACTCCTTCTTTGCTTGCATCTGTACATACCACGTAATCTTTATCAGGATCAGCTATTCTTAAAATAGGAGCTGTGGTGAGTAGATGCTTCAATTGTTCAAAACTCTTTTGGCAGTTTGGGGTCCACTGAAATGCCTTCCCTTTTTTCTGCAATGAGGTGATGGGGAATGCAACCCTCGAAAATCCTTCTACAAATCTTCTATAATAACCAGCCAGACCCATAAAGGATCGAATATCTACCACATCCTTTGGTACAGGCCAGTCCATTATGGCCTTTATTTTCTCTGGATCAACAGCAATTCCTTCCTTACTAATCACATGACCCAAGTATTGGATTTCTTCTTTGAAGAAGTCACACTTACTAAATTTTGCATATAGTTGATGCTCCCGAAGGGTCTGTAGCACCTTTCTGAGATGTTCTTGATGTTCCTCCACAGTGCGAGAATATACCAGTATATCATCAATAAATATCAGTACAAATATATCCAAATATTGATGAAAAATGTTGTTCATTAAACACATGAAAGTTGCGGGGGCATTGGTAAGGCCGAAAGGCAATACCACGAATTCATAGTGGCCGTATCTGGTTCTAAAAGCTGTTTTCGCGATGTCCTCCTCCTTAATTCGGATCTGATGATAACCAGATCGCAGGTCAATTTTTGAAAATACCGTCGCACCCTTCACTTGATCAAATAATTCGTCAATCCGCGGCAAAGGATACTTATTCTTAATGGTTAATTTATTTAATTGACGGTAATCGATGCACATCCGGAAGGTTCCATCCTTCTTCTTAACAAACAGCACTGGGGCTCCCCACGGAGACACACAAGGACGTATGTAATTCTTGTCCAACAATTCTTGCAATTGCATTTTCAATTCTGTCAATTCGGGTACGCTCATTCTATATGGTGCACGAGATACTGGTGCTGCACTGGGAACCAATTCAATAGTGAAATCTATGTTCCTTTTTGGGGGCAGCCTAGGGATTTCCTCTGGAAACACATCTGTGAATTCCTGGATTACAGGAATGTTATTTAGGATGGCTGTTTTATCTTTAGAATCCGCATAACCCACCTGAACAACATAGATTTGGCATCCTTTTCGAATACATTTTGCAAGTTGATTGGCTGTTATTGGTCGTACTTGTGTCGGTCTTTTAATCCCTTGCATCTCTTTTTTATTCCCCAGGGAGTCTTTAAAATAAATAATCTTGGTCTTACAGTCCACTAGTGACCAGTGCTTTTCCAGCCAATCCATTCCAATGAGAATATCATAGGAACCAAGGGGAAGCACATTTAAGTCTGCCATTACTGGCTGTCCGGCTATGGTAAAGGAACAATCCTTTATTTTAGCTCCCACTCGTCTTTTCGCCCCCGTGGCTAATTGCACCAGCCATGGATTCTTGAATTTAGTGGATTGTAATTTACAACATTCTACTACTTTTGGGCTTACATAACTCAGTGTAGCCCCAGGGTCAATTAAAATAGATACAGTAAGGTTTGAGATGTTACCTTCAAATTCGACCATAGTGGGCTGGTATTCCGCCTGGTGGTCTTCTAATGCTGCATTAATCCTTGGTATACTGCGTCCCACTTCACCGACTGTTGAGGCTTCCTGAATCTGAGATAGCTGTTCCGTCCCTTTTCGTTGTGGACAGTTCTTGATGTAGTGGGGTCCCCCACAGCCCCAGCATTGCACTGGAGGTCTGGTGACCCCTTCACTGTCCAAGCGTATCTGCTGTCCATTGCCTTTAGCTTCGTTGTTAGGCCTAAATTTGGATGCAGTTCGGTCTGGAATTCTGTTGTGGGAACTTTTGTTGTTCCCTTTACCTCCACTATTGCGATTTCCTTTGTTGTTTCCCATTGGCTTAAAGCCCTTCCTTTCACTCCACTTCTTGCCAACCGCTTCTCCCTTTTGTCTGCTTTGCTGGTAACAAATTCTGGCCTTTCGAATCACTTCATCCATTGATTTGGGATTGTCAAATTCAATCCTTTCTCGCATGTAGGGTGGTAAACTACTTACAAATCATTGTACTTTTGCCTTTTCTTCCCTTATATATGGGACGTAACGAAGCAGGGAAGTGAAACGAGTGATGAACTCGTCCATAGTCTGCTGCCCCAGACGCAGATCATGGAATTCTTTTGCCTTTTCATCGTAGAACCGCTCCGTTAGATATCTCTCCTTAAAATATCTTTGAAAATTATCCCATGTGATGGTTTGTTCAGTAACTCCTTTGACTATCTTCACTTCCTCCCACCATAAGGTGGCCTTTCCTTGCAGTTGGAAAATAGCCAATCGGGCCTTAAGATTGTGATCATACTCGTAGAGTTGAAAATATTTGTTCATGTTAATCAACCATGCTTCAGCTGCTTCCTCTTGTTCTCTGTCAAAGTGCGGGGGTTTAATTTTGCGAAATTCGCCTTGCAGCTCCATCCTTTGTCTCTTCGAAGTTTGCTATTCATTTACATTGTCAGAACGTTCCTCTTGTTCCTCCGAACCTCCAGGGGGTATAGGGTGATTCTGTTCCTCCGACATTCGTTGCTGTTCCATACTAGGATTAACAGGTACTTGATTCTATCGTTCAGATAAGCTTTTCAATATCCTCTCCTGTTCCATAGTTAGCCTGGCATTGTCTTCCCACAGTCTTGCCATTTCATTCTTCAACTCTTGTACAGTTTCTAGGATAGCCTGATTTGTAGTTCTGGCCTCCTCCCCAAGTTGAACCCATAACTCCGGATTACCTTCCAGTCCAGGCATAACCGGTTGTCGAGTGGTGTTGTCGGTTCTCCTCATCCTGTACTTATCAACATAAAACAATGATAAGGAAATTTCAGGTACTACAAAAGGAAATATGTATATTTATATATATTCTTGCCCAAAGGCCTCAGTTTTGTAACTGGGCTCTAATACCATATGTCATATCCCTCAATATGAATAAACAAAAAAAAAAAAATTAAATACCCCACGATAATTTTTTTTTTTAATTTATTTATTATGTACATGGGATATAATCGTTACCATAGCCAAGTCTTGGCATAACCCTTGGCGTCATATTAATTACGAGATCTACGTTTAATGTTTGTTTATTAACCGGCGTCCTCTCATCTGCAATGTTAGACTGTGGAATTTAATTCGACTCTTACACTATTCGAAATTGATCATACGGAAGATATAATGTCGCGTTCCAAGTGTATCTGATTTACGCCAGGTGGGCCTTTTCTGATGATGCTATCCATCGATCTTGCCACGGATCGCGAGGGTAGCTCTGGCATTGATTATCCTTGGGTTTAGTCCAGGCCTCGGGATGCCGATGGCGATCCACGGCGGAGGTTCATTCCCGCGCTTTCCTGATATTCATTGGGGTTTTATTCCTCCTGTCTGGGCTAGGGCTTCCATTTGTTTCTTCCGCCGAGAGGTTGCTCCGGGGTTCCATTCGCGCGGCCGCTGAAACTTGGCCTGTTGCTCCGGCCGCTCAACCTGCAATTGCATCTTGGTAACAATGAATTTCTGAACCATTCTTTGATACGCGCATCATTTATCAGGTGACAGTGTGCTATTTACAATATATTTTCTTTGTTATTGTCTTCTGGTAATAACTTTTTTGATGAAAACTTGTCCTCTAATCAATTTGCTTGGTGCGATGGAAACAGGAATCGGTTCCTGGTGAGGTAGCGAGACTGCGCATCCCTTAAGCTACTCCCGATGTCTCCTCATGAGGTAAGCACTCCGTCCTCAGAGAGAAGTAACTGCGTTTCCATGCCGAATGTTTTAATACTTTACCTTTGTCTGGTCAGGGTTGCGTTTTCCATGGATGGTTTGTTTATTCTTCGACTTTTCTGTCGATGAGAGGGTCTGGCCGTTACTGTTATCGGCTTCCAACCATGGGTTATCACCCTTAGGTTTTTCTTCTTGAAGATAAGGCTGTTTTTGTTAATTTAATACTTTTAGGTTTTCTTATTGTAAAGGTTGAGGTATTGCCGCGAATTCCTGGAATTCGATTCGGCTTCCTTGAACAGTTAATGACGAAGACTGGTTATTTCATCCAAATGTTTTATGTATTTAAGAACAGTATATTTCATGCCGAGAGCAGCTCGTCTCTGTGCAATTATAAGCTTTTCTGTTTACATGTTTCATACTTTATTTTACTGGAACAGTACACAGGATTTAATTTTTGAGGGTTTCGCTCTCAGGGTTTTCCGTTTATTTCTACCTTTTTGCAATAGAAATTATCATTCTGAATGGTTACCTACAAATTCTCTTCTCTGTTTATACATGCTTATTTACTGTGTAAATATATAATGATGCCTGTAATCTCTTATGGTCGGCCATCTGTTAAGTGTATTTTTGTTAGTCTCGAGTATTATATATAACCTGAAATATGTCTCCTTTAAAATGACTGGTTCGATGTCTTTCTGGATTGTATTCGAAATGATTTTATCTTCGTTTGCTCCTCAGGAGTTTCCATATTTCGAATTGATTGTAAACGATTCCGTTATGGTTTTTATATGAAATGTCTTAGGATTTGTATGAGTTGTTCTCAAGTTCATATAGAGTGCCGACCTTCTTTTCATGGTGATTCTGTTCTAATAGCTGAGATAACCCATATTGGATTTTAATCATTTAATCGTATTACTGTAGCACTGTACAATGTAATACTTCTGTTTTGATAATAAAAGCATGGAATCGGATTTACTGTGAAATTCTTGAGAAGTTTATCTTGTCATGATGGTTTTGAGGGAGCATTCTCGCCTCGAATCTGGTATGTTATTGGCTATTTTATAAAGTTTGTTTCCTTGCATGTTCTATGCCGAATACGAAACCCTTTAATTTAATGTTACAATATTTCGTATAATCATGGTCTGTAATTGAGGGAAGACCAGGTACGGCAGCTGCCTACCCAAACTTCCCGATGTCCTGTTCACTAAATGAGTTAATAATTTTCTTTGTAATTCTGCTCTGAATATATGAACCTTCTTTTGCTTATCTGAATACTAAGATTCAGGCGTCTGGCCACCTAACCGCCAGCGCCCTACTCACTCAGACTGTGCACTAAATCTAACTCGGACACTACTATCTTGGGCAAAAGCCCTTTTTTTCTGAACTGTGATTCTTACTCTGATCAATAAATTGACTCCATGATGACAACATTTCATTAACAACCACAGTTATGTACTATTGTAAAACTTGTCAATTCTTCTATAATTAAAATTATAACAACAGTACGCACCTGTTCTTCGAAGATTGTCAAGTTTTTCTATTCTAAGGAAATCACTCCTGGATGCTTGTTTTCCACCCAACCACGAGATTAGTCGATACAGACTAATCTCCCCCCAAGCTCATTTTCCAGGCCACTGCCTCAACAAATGTCGCGCACTTTCTGCGCCTGTGCTCTCTGGTCATCACCAGACACAAGAACCTCCTTTTCCTTTCTGCTATCTGTTTTTCTTTTTCTCTTTTTCCTGCCTGTTCCTTAACAGCCCGGGTCTCCCTTTTCCCATTCTTTATGGAAGGATAGGGAAAAACAGTTAGGGTTTATTCTCCCTTTCTTGATAACTGTTTCTTTACATATTTATACATATGTGTTTAAAGAAAATCCATTCAGCAGAAATTAAACAATGACTTCCTTATCAAGATTACCATAGGTAATTCAATTAATTCAGTTCCAGCTTGGAATTCATAATGTTTTCACCATGATAAAGAAGTAATAATATCTGTTTTTACATTTTTCCTATAATGGTAAAAAAAAAAAAAGATAGAGTTTATTTACATAATTATTTGGTCGTCACATCTCCTCCTCCTGAGATTGGACACCGTCCCGGTGTCTTTCAGCCACGAACAGTGCTGGATAAGATCTCCTCATCAGTTCTTCGTCCTCCCAAGTAGCTTCCTCGGGTCCATAGTGTCGCCACTGGACCTTAACTTGGGTAATAGCTCGTTTCCGCAGCTGCACTTCTCTCCGGTCGAGGATGTTCAGAGGTTCGACCAGAGCCTCTCCTTCCGGTTCGACCTGCATTGCACGATTTTGAATTAGTTTTTTCCTTCTGATAACAATTTCAACAATTTTTCTACAGCATTAGCTATTACCTGGATATCTTGCCATTGAATAACATGCCTAGGATCATAAACATATTTCTTGAGTATTGAAACATGGAATACGTTGTGGACTCGAATGTGGCTTGGCAAAGCGAGCTGATATGCCACTGGGCCAATCCTTGCCAAGATTTGGAAGGGTCCACAATATCGGGGTGCCAATTTGGCACATCCGCTCCATTGTAAGGTACTCCTCTTTGTTTGGATTCTGATATATACATGATCACCAACCTGATATTCTTTAAATCTCCTCTTTCGATCAGCGAAATTTTTCTGCCTGTCTTGAGCAGCCTTCAAATTCACACGCACCTTTTTCACCATTTCTTCC
>APFE031727781.1:26548-70949 GCA_000404065.3 Pinus taeda | reverse complement strand
ATGCACCTGAGTCAATCAACCATGCTTCATGATCTACATGTGTACTTGAAGAAGCCAAGTACACATCCCCACTTCATCTGAGGTGGTTTTTGCCTCTGCAGAAGGAGCATCATCAGATCCCTTTCCTTTATCAGGAGCTTTAGATTTACACCCTTCTGAAGTGCCCTTCCTTTCCGCATTTCCAGCACACCACCTTTGTAGGTTTTCCTGAGATTTAGATCTCCCTCTAGATTTAGATCTCTCGATGACTTATTTTTGTTTCTGTTCTGGGATCGTCCTTGTACAGACAAGGCATCATCATTCTGGTTGTCCATATTTTTCCGTCTCATGTCCTCCGTCAGCAAGGCTGAGACTATTTCATCAAACTGCAAAGCAGTTGCATTGCGACCTATTGAAATAACCAGACTATCCCACGAATCTAGTAGAGAACATAACAAACTGATGCACTTATCTTCATCTGAAATTTTAATATCAACATATGATAACTGACTTACCACAATATTAAACGCATTCAGATGCCCTGTCTCTGAGTCTCCATCTTTCATCCTCAGGTTATACAACTTTTTCCGTAGGAATAGTTTATTCACCAGAGACTTAGATTGGTACAAAGTCCCTAACTTGTCTCACAGAGCCTTTGCCATAGCTTCCCCTGATACATTCAATAATACTAAATCTAAGACACACAATCGTATTGTGCTCTTTGCCTTCCAATCCAACTTCTTCCATTCTTCATCGATCACTCCCGTTGGTTTAGTACCCGGATCTACCTCGATCCACTGATCTTTATCCACCAACAAATCCTCCATCTTGAGTTTCCACAACTCAAAACTCTGACGATTGAAATTCTCAATCTCTATCTTTCCGTTGCTCGCCATCTTCTTTCACCACCAGAATTGATCACGCAGATCTCCCACTAAATAGGGTCTACCACAGGCCCGAGCGAAACCCCTCAGCAACAAAGGCATCCCCTTGAAGCCAAAACAACTCTGATACAAAATGTAGGTTTTAACCCTGTATAGAAATTACCTACATACGAATTCTAAATCACATGAAAAATAAAAATGTGAGATCATAACACATAAAACACATATACGCAGAGATTTCCCACTGGATCCCAAAACCGGGACTACCAGCTTCATTTTTCATTATGTTCCTTTCAATGTTACAATAAATATTTATACATGCCAAAGCATCCAATACCATGGACTGAAAACCATCGCGTCCAAAACCATAGACCAAAATCCATCATGTCCAAAAAAAACATGTGCGAAAATCATGCACAAAACCAGAGGTGGGTCCGCCCAACCTAACATAGGGTCCAAAACCAAAATTTTCCAGGGCATTTCCCCATACCCCATAAACTGTGGTTACGAGAACCCCTCAAACCCCTTGTTAACTATGTGGAAAGAATATAACACAACCCAACAGTAATAGACATCATTACTCTTTCTAAATTTGTAATCATTCTCTATTGAGGACTTTGGAATTTAATACAAATTACTTTGTTCTCTTAGTGATCAGTGTGCAATAAATAGTTTGTTATTCAATTTCATTCTTGTACTCAATAGGAGGGCTGTACAAAATCTGTGATACTATAACCTACTTTTACTATCAATTTGTAGAAGCTTAAATATTGAGCTAAACAATATAACCAGAAGAAGAAGAATCAATGGCACAATACACATGAAAATACCTTGGGGAAAGTCTCAGATAAAACCCCAGAATATTGTGTTATCATACATGGTGGAAATACATAGGAATTATACAAAGCCTTAGCTCTCACAACTAGCCAGTTCTTAGTACAATCCTCACAGATGCTCATAGGCAATGTTGGCTTCTCTCCAGCCTTCTTCTCTACCCTCCAAGCTCCTATTTCCTTGCGATGTTCCTTGTCGATGATTAGCGCATTACCAAGTTGAAAATCAAGCTTTCAAAACTATGAAATCCTCGAGGATGAATCCTTGACTACATGCATAAGTTTTCTCCATGATAAAACACATGCAACTGATAGTACTATCCTTGAACATTAATCTCAACTAGGTCTTTCTCAGAATAGACATGCATGAGTTTCTAATGAGGGAATCTTCAGTTAACTAGAGTAGAACTAGTTGAGTGCATTAATGCATCAACTCACTGTTAACTCACTATTAGCTCCTCAAATATTTTGGAACTAATTTAACTAGACTTAACTCAGCAAACTGAGTTAACTAATTACAAATCAAATATAACTCAATATTATCTCCTTAATTTAAGGGATAACTCTTGCATTACATTAGAAAGACTTCTAACTCGAATTTCTCCAACTAATTATTTTAAAATAAATTAACTAACTATTTCCAAGTAGCTGTTGAGACTAAATTCGATTTTAATTCACAATTTAATTCAAGGACAAATTAAATTGGAACATTCGTGTTGCCATATTTCAACACTCCCTCTCAACAAGAACGGATTATCTACCACACTGATCCTGTCTCTATGGAACTCGAATTTACACTTTGATAATGCCTTTGTCAAAATGTCAGCATCTTGCTCCTCTGTCAAAATATACTGCAACAACATGACCCTCCTTGCTACACAGTCTCTGAGATGATGATACCAGTTATCGATGTGCTTGGACCTATCATGAAATACTAGATTCTCAGAGAGTTTGATACAACTTTGATTATCACAATAGATCAGAGTTGGATCGATCCTCTGATCAAACAAACCAACTAGGATTTCCCGCATCCAGATGGCCTCACATGTTGCCTAACTTGTAGCCATGTATTCTTCCTCTATCGAGCTGAGTGCAACTAACCTCTCTTTCTTACTGTACCAAGAAACTGCTGCTGATCCAAGGTTGAAAATCCCTCACGATGTGCTCTTTAGATATGATGGATTCCCAGCCCAATCTACATCAGTGAAGCCTTGTAGCTTCACTCCCTCTGTCCATCTATACCATAATCCATACTAATATGTGCCTATGAGGTATCTCAATACATACTTTGGCACCTTCCAAAACATCTTGGTAAGCTAAACCATCAGTTGACTCAACTGGTTCACCCCATAGCACAAATCTGGTCATGTGTTCATTAAGTACATCATGGAACCACAAGTTTCCTATACACAGTAGCCTCCACCACTTCTCTTGAAGTAGCAACCTCCTTCCTCCAGTTACCTACTAGAGGAGTCTACATGGGCTTGCGCTTCTCCATGTGGAATCTCTTGAGTATCTCATTGGCATACTTGCCCTAAGACACAAACAACTCCCCATCCTTCTGCCACACTTCCATGCTAAGGAGGTAATGCATGAGACCCACGTCTTTCAGCTCGAATTCTATTTCAAGGTCTTCCTTGCAAGACACAATCAAATGATCATCACCAGTAAATATGAGATCATCAACATAAAGTACGATGATCAACATCTTACTTTGCTCCACGATGTGGTACAGGTTCGCATCTACTTCACTCTTTGTGAAGCCCAACCTAGTGAAGTAGTTGTTTATCATGGTGTACCAAGCACGAGGTGCTTGCTTCATCCCGTACAATTCTCTCTTGAGTCAGAGCACATGCGACTCACGATCGAAGATATCAAAACCTTCTGGATACTCTATGCACACCTCTTCCTCAATCTGGCCATTGATGGATGTAGTCTTCACATCCATATGATGGATCTTCCAACCCATCTGTGCTGAGAGTTCCAACATAGATCTAATAGATGAGTACCTTAAGACAGGAGTAAGAGTTTCAACATAGTCAATCCTCTAAACCTGTGAAAAGCCACGAGCAACAAATATTTCCTTATTCTTCTCCACACTACCATCAATATCTTCCTTTACCTTGTAAAGCCAATGGGAACTCACAACTGACTTGTTCTCCGGTCTGAGAACCATGTCCCAAACACTGTTATGAACTATGGAGTCATACTCCTTCCCTAAAGCATCAACCAAAATCGGTTGTTGCATTGCTTCCTCAAAGGAAAATGGTTCAGTCTAAACACATTCCCTAGCAAAGGCCATGTATCCAGTGTACCTCTTAGGTGACCTCCTCTGTCTGTGCCGAGAGAATGGAGCTCCCGCATTCTCTCTCGCATCCTCCAACAATCTGTCAGCCTCTATTGTGCACTTCTGTCCATCTCTGGAAGACTCTACTTGATTGGATGTCTCCACTCCTAGAACCTCTTGATGCAACTACTCTGCATCAGTCTAAGGCTCCTCCTCCTTAGGAACCAATGGTTCCTCCACAGCCTATAGTTGGAGCTCCCTCCCAAGGGAAAATCGCATGGCCTTCTACTCATCAAACATGATATCTCTATGAACCACTATCCTCCGACTGGTAGGAAAGTACACCGGATAATTGTGAGGTGTCTCAGTGTACCCCACAAATATACCCAAATCTGCTATCAACTCAAGATTCTTCCATGTATCCTTTGTCACATGGAAATATACTGATAAGCTAAAGATCCTAAAGTGACCCACATCTGGTCTCTTACCAGAGAAAGCTTCCTCTGGTATCTTCATCCCAAGTATGTGATGCAAGCTTCTATTCCACAAATAAACTGTTGTGTTGCATGCCTCAGACCACAAGTGATGTTGTAGACCTTGGTCATGCAGCATTGCCCATGTTGCCCCTACAATAGTTCTGTTCTTCCTCTTGGCCAACGCATTTTACTATGGGTTATGAGGTGACATCAACTCTCATTTAATTCCTTCTGTTGCATAGAAGTCCTTAAACTCTTGAGAGACATATTCCCCACCATTGTCACTTCTCAAGGCCTTGATCTTCTTCCCTAACTCTTTCTCGACCAAAGCTTTGAACTCACAAAACTTTGTGAAAGTTTGGTCCTTATTTTGCATGAAATAAATCGAGAATTTACAAGAATAGTCATCAATGAAAATAACATAATACCTTTGCTTCACTGTGGATGCTGTCGAGAATGGTCCACACAAATCAGTATGAACTTGCTCTAAGGTAGCCTCTGCTTCCCTGTCTTGATCATGAAAGGAAGACTTGGTGTACTTTCCCAAGGTACAACCTTTACATGTGTGAACTTGCTCAAGTTTACCTTTGGGAAGTCCTGTAGATATCTGCTGCATTATCTTCAAAGCCCCATGATGCAAATGGCCCAACTGCATGTGCCACAACTCACCAATGTCTTGGCTTTGCACCAATTCTTCTTTCGTACTCAATGCTGCACAATCATCTACCTCTAGTTTATAGATATTCTTCACTCGAATCCCTATCCTTTTGGTCTGACCCATGGTTATGTGTCTTAGGAATGCCTTTCCTTTACTGAAGACAACATCATAGCCTTTGTCCTCCAACATCGCGACCAATACCAAGTTCCTCTTCAATCCAGGCACATACATCACATCTGTCAAGGTGAGAGGAGCTCCATGCTTCCTCTTAAAAGAAAGCGTGCCCACTCCTGAAACACTATACCTTTCATCGTCACCCATCTCTATGTGCATCTTGAGGTCTTTCTCCTCCAAGGCACTGAATAAATTTTTATCACTCGTCATGTGGAATGAGGCTCCACTTTCAAGATACTAGACACAACCCATCATCGATGACACCATGCATGTGATGAGGGTAAAATCCATTTTGAACTGAGAGGCTAATGTCTCACCTTCCAATCCTTTTGAGGATCCCTTCATGGACTTCTTCAATGGGAAATTAGTCACATAATGTCCCATCTTGTGACAATTAAAGCATCTTACTTTAGACATGTCACCCTTCTTCTCTCCATGAGAAGAATTCAATTTGAAATGGGAAGTCTTACCCTTCCATTTCCTTGCCTTACTTGCTAAGGTAAGATTTTCTTCATCATCATTCTTGGATGAAGAACCATCTCGTGTGCTCCTCCTGATATCCTCCTACATAACATGCAACCATAGTCATTCCCAATTTGGAAGTTTCTTCCTTCCATTCACAGAGTCCTGCTAGCTATTCCAACTCTTTGGAAGGAAAAGGAGAGTGAGGCCCACCATATCATCATCAACAGTAGTTATTCCCACACTGCCAAGCTCATCTATGTAGGTGGTGATCTTGTTCAGATATGTGGGAATAGTATCTCCCTTCTCCATCTTGATTCTTCAAATATTATCCTTGAGCACCAATTTCTTCTTGTCGCTACTGTTCTAGTAGAGGTCCGTCAATGTCTTCCACATTGAAAATGGAGTATCCTTCCCATGGAAACTTGAGACAATATGGTCTCAAACTCCCTTAAGGATGATTCATCTCGCGTTTGCCACACACTTCTTCCACTCGGCCAACTCTTGTGCATTAGTTGAATTTGGCTTTGGGATTTCTTGATCAATGAATTCCTTCAAGCCATTGTCTTCTAATACAACCTCCATTCTATCTTTCCATGATATATAACTCGAGCTACCTTCCAAGGCATACTCGAGTTTCAAGCCATAGAAAGCCATTGGCCAACCTTGAAGTATGATATGAATTCGATTTGCACCTACAATCCTAAACTTAAAACTTTTCATTCTCTTCTTAGTATACTATTCACAACTCTGATACCATGTAGAAAATCTATGATAGGTTAACCCAATAATGAAATATAAATCGAAGCAGAATACAATAACCTACTTCTATTGTCAATTTGTAGAAGCTTAAAGATCGAGCTGAACAATATAACCAAAAGAAGAAGAATCAATGGCACAATACACATGAAAATATTTGGGGAAAGTCTCAGATAAAAACCCCACACTATTGTATTATCATACATGGTGTAAATACATAGGAATTATACAAAGCCTTAGCTCTCACAACTAGCCATCTTTGAGTACAATCCTCACATATGCTCACAGGCAATCTTGGCTTCTCTCCAACCTTCCACTTTGCCCTCTAAGCTTTTTTTTCCTTATGTTGTTCCTTGTGGATGATTAGCCCATTACCAAGTGGACAATGAAGCCTTCAAAACTACACAATCCTCAAGGATGAATCCTTGGCTACATGCATGAGTTTTCTCCATGAGAAAACACATGCAACTAATAGTACACTATCCTTGAACATTAATCTCAACTGGGTCTTTCGTAGAATAGACATGCATGAGTTTTTGATGAGGGAATCTTCAGTTAACTGGAGTAGCACTAGTTGAGTGCATTAATGCACCAACTGACTGTTAACTCACTATTAGTTCCTCAAACAATTTGGAACTAATTTAACTGGACTTACCTTAGTAAACTGAGTTAACTAATTACAACTCAAATATAACTCAATCTTATCTCCTTAATTTAAGGGATATCTCTTGCATGACTTCAGAAAGAATTCTAACTTAAATTTCTCCGACTAATTAATTTAAAAATTAATTAATTAATTATTTCCAAGTAGTTGTTAAGACTAAATTCAATTTTAATTCACAATTTAGTTCAAGGGCAAATTAAATTGGAATATTCTTGTTGCCATATTTCAACAAGGCCCACCTGGAGAGTTGTAAAATTAGTTTAGTCTCTGGTTATGTTAGTCTTAACTTATTTCATGAATACTATATTCTTCATTTCAATTCATTTATCTTTTTTATTATTATTTTGTCCATAGATTTTTGGTTTAATCTTCATTATTTTTTAAAAGTTCAAGCACTCATAAAAGACAAAAATATTTCCTCTCCACAATATTTTATTCAGATGTTTTTAGTTTGATTTCATGAGTAATTAACAAAGAAATTATCATCATAACTACACACATCAGTAATCATTTAGAATTACATCTTAGCTTGCTATTTTTCTGAAGAAATCATATTTAGATTTCCTCTTTTGTTGAGTAGAATAGAGTTTTTGATTTGCAAGAGCATTTTGAAAATTCCAATTTCCTACAAGTAGAATTAGAATTTCGATTTTGCCATTAGAATAGATTTTTCAATTGAGTTCAAATAGAATATTTTTTTAATTCTTGTTGCAGTAGATTAAATTTCAATTTAGTTCAAATAGAGTAACTTTTAATTCTTGTTGCAATAGATTAAATTTTGATTCGGTTTGATAGTTAGAATTTTCAATTGATTTCGCCTTGAATTTTGATTTCCTTTTCAAAGAGTAATTTTGATGGAAAGAACATGTGTGTTGGAATGTCTTGAGCTAATCTAGTTCCATTTATATTTGGTTCAATTTCCTCTGTTAAAGTAAAAAATCGAACTCCTCGAATATATTGTGGGCATGCACTTCACAAGTACACAAACCCTTGTTGACAATTAATGAAATAATTTAACCACCCATTAAATTACGGAACATTTTGGTGCCATTGTCGAGGAAGTGTATATAGGACTTTATTTTTGGTTTTCATATCATCTTATATGAATTAAATCTGATAGATGAATAATTAAATCATGATAAAAATAATTTAGAATGCATAAATAGAGAACCAGATTGTAGGGGTGTATTTGTAAGTAGACGTAGAGGAAAAATATCAATACCAACATCACCACTCACCTCCACTAGACCATTTAGTTCCAAACCAACCATTGACAGTCATGTTCCATCTATAGTGGGTATACATAGACTTACTAAGGTGCATAGATATGAAATCCAACCTAGGGACTCACCAACTTCTTCCACTAAAGTTGTAGTTGAAGAACCTAATTCCCCTACTAAAGGAGTTATATTTCTCTCTTCAATAAGAGAAAAAATCTTAGGACAGGAGTTAGAAGTAACTAGTGAAGAAGAGGAGGATATTTATTTTGAAATACCAATAGTAGAAGAACCAAAGGAAGAGATAGATAACCTTATTGTTGAACCTTATATTAGCTTTGAAGAGTCTAAACTAGTAGGGGAAGGAGAAGGATAATTACACAATGTAAATGGTGAACTTAGGATTGGAGGTGGAAAAGGTAGAGGAGGAAATATAGGAGGAGGTGGATGACGAGGTGGTAGAGGAACTAGGGGAGAACTAAATCCCTATGGATTTCCTATCTTTGATGAAGATACCACATCTAAAATGAAAAATATCTCACCTTCTATTCTTCCTAATTTTCATGGCTTAGGAACTGAGGATATAGAGACATTTCTTTTTGAGTTTGAGTATTACGTAGATACTATGACAATTTTCTTGATACTCAAAAATTGAAATTATTTCTAGCTACTCTAAAAGATGGAGCCCTCAAATGGTTTATGGGTCTAGGAGCACATAGTATTATAACATGGGAAGAAACGAAGGGAGTTTTCTTAGAAAAATATAAATATTATTGTATGCCTCCTAACCTTAAGTATGAAGTCTTTAAGATTATGCAAAAGGAGGATGAAATCCTTGAAGACTTGGTGGAAATATTTTCCTACAATATTAAAAGTGTTAAGGTGAATTATTTATATTAGGAAACATTAAAATCTCTTAATGTTAAAATATATAAGAGAAGAGTGATTAATCTCCTCAACCTCATAGGAAAAGAAGATGTTTCCCACTATCATTTGGTGAAATCTATGAGTTATGCAAACATATTTCGTGAGGTAAGGTTAGATCCAGTAAGAATCCAAGAGATCTAATCATGACAAGAGTTAGTAAATATGCAACTTGAATAATGAGTAGAGAATAAGAAGGAATTTTTCTTGATAACTTTAAAATAGATATCCTTGGAAATATTCGTGAACAACTAGATACTCTCAAAATACAAAACAAGAAAAAAGTTTAGAATGATGCATTATCTATCTTTTGTCCTAAGTTTAGGAGAAAGCATGCTCTGAGAGAATGTCCTCTTGATAGTATAGAAATTTGTGTCATATGTGTTGAAAATCATGATACAAAGGAATTTCCTTTAATACCTAGGCTTAAAGTTGTCTTTTAGGATGGAGTTAGACCAAGCCAAGCTGAATCACTTTACTTTATTGCTAAAAGACAATGGAAATCCCAATAGGTTGGTATGACACAAGGTCTTCACACTCAATATCAATAATATGCACAACGACAGAATAATTGGACTACATCTATGACTTGGCAAGCTTGGCCACCCCAACTTCAAAACCCACCTTGGGCACAAGATTGGCAAAATTGTTATGGTAGAAATCCCCATTATCCTTAATTCCAACAACCTTACTCCCATTATCCACATCAATACTACCCTCCACAACTAAACCAACCTCTTCAACCTCAATTCCAAGCTCAAGCACCAAATCAACCACTTTCATTACCATCCACACCATTTCCTCATAAATCCAATAAACTACGTACTCAAGCACTTCCAAACTCAAATAATAAAAATCAACAACCTAGCTATAATGTAGACGGTCAAAATTTTCAAGATTGTATGATAGCCCCATTAGGTCTAAATTATGTCCAACTTAGATCTGATAGGGTTTTGTAAAAGAAGTCACCACTATTTGTCATCCAAAAGTATAAATAGGATGTGGTTCTTGAAAAAGAAACACTTCTTGATCAAGAGAAGACTCCTCCAAAGGAATATTTTCCTACACATTTAGATGATAACCAAATAAATCTAGCTTCTACAAGTCTTATAGTAGAACAACCTTCTATTTCCCTACAAAGTCCACATTTTCCTAAAAGGCTCAAACTCGATAAGGGAACAAAAAGGAAATTTGTTTTACCGGAATATGATATGTTAGATGAATTGAAAAATATTTGCATCAAAATTCTTTTACTCCAAGCTATATTGGAAAATAGTTTTTGCAAAAATAATAAAGGAGTTGTGCATTAGAAAACTAGGAAGAAAAAGAAAAGATATCAAGAAAATCAAATTAGTACGAAACATTGAAATTATTATGATGGGGAAATTATTAGCTCAAAAATATCTAGATCTAGGTAGCCCTATTGTAAAAATTCACATTAATGGTATTTAAATGCTAAACACCCTGATTGATTTAGGAGTAGCCATCAATATCATGAACAAAGAAACTATGGATCAATTGAATCTTTCCAATCTTCAATATACCCCAACATTACTACAATTAGCAAATAGATATATTATCAAAACAGATGTTATATTAGAATATGTGTTTGTCTCTTTGGATTCATGGGAGTATCCAGTTGATTTTATGATTTTAACCCCAAATAATAATTTAGGAGGTCATCCATTGATCCTTGGTAGGAATTGGTTAGCTACAGTTTAGGCATTCATAAGTTGTAGATCTGGTGATATGTATATATCCAATGGTAGCTCTACTATGAAATTCCAATTGTATCCACATGAAAAAAAAATAACTGAAGTAGAAATCGAAGTTTGGATAGATTATGACAATGAAGACTTTGATTATATTCAACCAGTATTTACTCTTTCACAACTAGGTGAGGAAGATCAATTAATAAATTTGATGAACAAAAATGATTATTCTTCATATTGTGATCAGGATCAAAGTTTTCAAGTACAATGTAATATTGAATATTTATCATCTCATCAAATGGATTTACATTCTATGGAAAATTTTGGCAAATCTTTAGTGGAAATCTTTCTAGGTAAAACATCAAACATCAATAACAACCTAGAAGAATTTCAAAAGACAAAATTGATAAAGATGCTACAAAAACACTCTTCTGCATATGCATGGGAATACACTGATATGAAGGGAATTCATCCTAAAACATGTATGCATCATATTTATATTAAATAAAATGCCAAAATAGTTATACAACCTCATAGAAGAATCAAACCTAATTTGAGAGTATTTAAAGAGGAATTTCAAAAGTTACTTAATGTGAATTTCATTTATCTGATATCATATAGCCAATGGGTTTCACCTTTGGTAATTTTTCCAAAGAATAATGGAAAATGGAGTGTGAATTTATTATAGGGAATTGAATAAAGCCACTTTGAAATATCATTTTCCACTACCTTTTATAGATTAAGTACTATATACTTTCGCAGGGAAGAAATACTTTTCATTTCTTGATGGTTTCAATGGATATAGAAAAATCCAATTGGCATTATCAATACAAAACACCCTTTACATGTCCATCTGGTACATGTACCTATATAATACTTCTTTTTTGTTATTTAATGAATCTACAACCTTTCAAAGAGAAGTGTTAGGTATCTTTTCTGATCTAATTCATGATTGTGTGGAAGTTTGCATGGATGATTTTACTGTCTATGGAAATAATTTTGAATAATCTCTTGAAAAATTATGAAAAGTTCTCATTAGGTGTAAAAAAGAAAATCTTTCATTGAGTCATGAGAAATGTTTTATTATGTTTAATGAGGGAATTCTTTTAGGCCACCATATTTTAGGGGATGGAATTAAGGTGGATACATCTAAGGTAGAAGTCATTTCTAAAATTTCAATTCCTACTTGTCAGAGAGATGTTAGAAATTTTCTTGGTTTTACTGATTATTACAGAACATTCATAGAAAACTTTACAAAAATAACCTCTCCAATTTTTAAACTTCTTATAAGAGATTGTGATTTTTTTTGGAATTCTAATTACCTAAAAGCATTTGAATCATTGAACTGAGAAAATCATTAAAGCACCAATTTTAAGGGGACCTAATTGGTATCTTCCTTTTCATATTTCAAATTATGCTTCAGATACAACTATAGGAGTTTCTTTCAAATAGAAATATATCACTCCTTATGTTATTTATTACACAAGAAAAAATTTGACTCTTGTAGAGTTAAATTATACTATAATAAAAAGGGAGTTTTTATTTGTTGTGCATGCCATCAACAAGTTTCGACATTATATCACTAGTTATGAAACTTTCATTCATACATAGCATTCTGCTATTAGATATTTAATGACTAAACCAATTAATAATAGCATGATCACAAGATGGTTGTTATTGTTGCAAGAATTCAATATTATTATTCTTAATAGACTAGGAAAAGAAATCACAATTGTTAACTTCCTTTCTAGAATGCAGAATGATAATAATGATGTTCATGTAAAAGATAATTTTCCTAATGAATATTTTTTTGCAGTATCTATTAGAACTCCTTGCTTTACATATATTGCTAATTATTTGGCTATAGGAAAGCTACCTCCATAGTTATTAGCCCAAGAGAAGCAGAAAGTTATCAAATCTAGTGCACCTTATTCTTGGATATAGGTAGAATTATATAGAACTAGACCTGACTTAATCATCTGAAGATGTCTTCAAGAAGACGAAGTACTAGAAATATTTGAAAGCTTTTCATGATGAACCATGTGGAGGACACTTTTCTAATAAAATAAATACTTACAAAGTATTTCTTTTTGGATAATATTAGCCTTCTCTTTTTAAAGATGCCAAGTAATATGTCAACATATGTGATATTTTCAAAAGAATCAGAAAGTCTATTCCATCATAAGAGATGCCTCTACAACCACAAGTACCTATAAATCCTTTTGCAAAATGGGCTCTAGATTTCATTGGTCCAATCAATCTTCCATCCAAATAGACAAGGTACATACGTGTTTGTATATATTATGCTACAAAATTGGTAGAATCTAAACCACTTCATTTTGCAACTGAAAATGTTGTAGTTACATTTCGTTTTGAGGATATTTTTTCTCGTTTTGGTGTCTCGAGGGAAATTATGATAAATCAAGTAGTAAATTCACGTCCAATTTGGTGTAGAAAATAATGGAGAAATACAAAATCAAATGTCAAACATCAAAAGTCTACTCCATATCATCCATAATCCAATGGGAAAGTGGAATCCACTAATAAGGTACTTGAAGCAATTCTGACTAAGATTGTGCATTTTCATAAAAGAGATTGGGAATAAATTATTCTAGAGGCACTATGGCAATATAATACCACATGGAGAAAATACAACTAAACATACTCCTTATCAGCTTGTTTATGTGAAGCAAGTTTTGCTTCTAATTTTTTTCCAAGTGGATACTTTTAGAACAACGACAAAAGTGGGCCTTGATCTACTGAAGCTCAAAAACAAAGGTTGGCACAATTGAATGAGATAGATGAGCTTCAACAAGATGTTACCCAAAGAACCAACACATTTCAATAGCAAAGATCAAGATGGCATGAAAAATTCATCAAAGCTAAAAGGTTCAAGCTAGGTGATTAGGCTCTTTTTTTACTCTAAATTCCAATATTTTCAAGGAAAGTTTGAAACTCGCTAGCTTAGTCCTTATGAGATAGACTATTGTCTTTGATAATGGAGGAGTTAGAATCAAAACCATTGATGAATAAAAAATCACCTTCCTTTTTAATGGCCATAGATTAAGGTTATATCATAAACCATTAACAAGAGAAGAATTTGTCAAATATTTGCAAGATAATTCTAATTTTAGGCTGGTTGAGAAAGGAGTTTTTTCTCCTCATCCTCGAACTAATTGTAATTTATTTTCTCTATAAAATAAAAAAATTAAATAGAAAATAGAAAATAAAAAGTATAGACATGAAAACCAATCTTGTTTCTTTGTCTATACAAAACATCTTAATTGGAAACCAAGAATTCTTGGTAGTTTATATTTCCACATTCCTTGTCTCTTTACCATTTTCTTATTATCCCTTTTTTTCTAATAATTTTTCAGGTCTAAAGCAACACTTTTGAGGCCTAGTTTTCTTCAAGTTCCATCAACAAAAACAAATTCCATCAACAACAACAAATTATTAAAAAATGAAAAACTACTAAATCAATGACATTTTGCAACCAACTTCAAATTATGCAGCCCAAATCAACCTACATTGAAAGAAGCTTCCAAAACTTGCAACAAAGAAAATATATCAAATATAAAAATGGTATGTTAAAAGGTATGTAAGTAGGATGTTAGATTATTTTTCATTTAAGAGCATCATATTTATAAACTCATTGAATCATCATGATACATGTAAAAAACATTGAGAAATTTTTTGACCTTATAACACCCCCTACCATTATACCTCTAAAATAATACTCATTATAACCTTACATTATCATCATATCTCAAGCAGTCACATCAAAATCTCTCCAAAATTTCCTAAATTCTAGCGATCCCATAAAATTGGATCTAAGGATCATGGCAATCATTGACATAGAAAGAGAATTTTTATTATGAATTGAACACCACCACAAGCAACCTATTTTACCTTCACTTGACATCCTCAAACTATCCATACTTATCCACCATGTTTCCATTACCTATGCCACCCTTGTCAAACAGAAAAAATCTAAGATCAAAATGCATCCCTCAATGTGGGTTTCATTGTCAGATCAACCCCCAATGGAGTAAAACTCCTTTGGGCATATCCATAGGTCAAGGAGCAATTGCAGCAGGTGGGTGGGCTCAATTTCTTTGCAAAATTTGATGGGCATGAGAGAGAGGTTACAAAATCATTTGCACATGATTTTGAGGGATTAGAGGAAAATATTAGTGATATTTAGGTCATACTTGTAGAAATTAATGTGTATATTCAATATTACTCATGAAATTTACTAAATCACAAGACTTGAAGCTACTCTACAAATCTATGGAAGTTAATTCACCATATAAAACAAGAATCATAGGCATGCAAAAGGAAACATCACACATGAAAAAATATTTATCTAGGTGAAAGAAATTGGGCAAAACCCATTACTATCTATATTTCCTTAATCAAAGAATAGAGATGAAATACATATGCTTTCTCAAGCCTGATCACACCCTACAAGTGTATAATTTATCCCTCTACCTACCTCACTGACTCTAGCCAACACTTAGCCAATTTTCAAGCCATCTAATCTCTTATTTCCATGTGCTATTCCTTGGGAAATTGCCCCTATATTTTTTAGGAATTTCACACCATGGAATTTCACAATTGCCTTAGGTCTTTCATTGACTACATGCACCACCTGTACACATTGGAATATGTTACAACTGATACTACACTACCTTGGAATCTCAATCTCAACTAGGTAACTTGAATTATCTACTTGAAAATATTATTTTGGGTTAATTGATTGATAGCAGAATGTGGTTGAAGTTCTATTTCCACATTTTGACCTCCACTAGTTCTTCTTACAGTTAGAACTAGTTAAATTGGAAATAACTCAAATTAACTGAAATAGATTGGTACAAATTAGCAATCAATCATGATAAACTGATCTCAAGCTTCCCCAACGTGAATTAACTGAGTTAACTGAGTGACAAGTTCCATATCACCTCAGTTAACTACCTCCAAGATTTCTGCAGAAATAGAAATTTGAATTTTAATCTAGTTTGACCAAGGCAAAGTCAAAAATAGATTTTCTTGCTGAATTTTCAACAATCCCTCTTAGCAAGAAATGGATTATCAACCACCCCTATCCTACACATGTGGAAGTCAAATTTTCCTCTTAACAAAGCCTTTGTCAAAATATCAACATCTTTTTCCTTTGTTGGAATGTATTGCAACAACAGAATCTGTCTCTACACACAATCCCGTAGATGGTGATACCAGATATCAATATGCTTGGTTCGATCATAAACCACTAAATTCTCATAGATTTTGATATAACTCTGATTATCACATTAAATCACAATAGGATCCATCATATAAACAAACAATCCAACAAGTATCTTTCTCATCCAAATCACCTCACATGTTGCTTGACTTGAAGCCATGTATTCTTCTTCTATTGAGCTGAGTGACATTGATCTCTGCTTCCTTTTATACTAATAAATTGTTGTATACCAAACACTAAAAATTCCACATGGTGTACTCTTCTGGTCTGATGGACTTCCCACCCAATCTATATTGGTGAAGCCACACAACTTTACTCCATATGCATGTTTGTAGCAAATTCCAAACTGGGTAGTGCCTCTAAGGTACCATAGAAAATGTTTCACTACCCTCCAAAACCATTTTTTTGGCCTAACCATAGCTTGAATTCATTGGTTGACAACATAACACATGTATGGTGGTGTGTTCATAAGATACATAAGTGAACCGACCAACTACCAGTAAACATTCACATCCACTTCCTCACCTGAATTGGCATCCTGTTTCCTCGAGTTGGTTGCTAGAGGAGTATCCATGGGTTTTCACTTGTCCATGCAGAACCTCCAAAGTGTAGAAATTTCCCACTGTAGATCACCTGGTAATGTAATGTACTAAAGCAAAACACTTGATCTACTTCTACAAACAATTTATCAGAAGCTTAAATGAGCATGCACAACATCAAGCATGAATAGATATAACTAAGAATGAGAAGTATTCTACCATAACATAGAAGATATATCACAGGGGAAAGCACCAACATAAAACCCCAGCTCTGTATTATCATACAAGTGGAAATCTTGTTCAAGTTACAAAAGGAATCAGCGCTCGAGCTATCCTTCTCTCTCTGCAATCAAACAATTCAACTCACAGACTCAATAGACACAGTATATGTCTTCCTCAAGCCCTCCAAGCCTCCTATTTCCTTGCATAATTTTGATTGGGGTCCAATGATATCACATGTGTGAATTGGCCTCATCACACTCATTGTAACCTTAGGTCCAGCTGTGCAATCCTCAAGGAATAATATTCCTTCTGTATGCAAGGAATATTCACCAAGGAATATCCTATCAACTGATAGTACACTGTCCCTCCATCTAATCTCAACGGGGTCTCTGACTGAAGTGGCATGCATGAGTTATCCTTGAGTGAATCTTTAGTTATCTGAAATATTGTAGTTACATGCATGCAAGCATTAACTCGCTGAACTCCGATTAATTTAACAACATGTTAAATTAATCTAATTGGACTTGACTCAGTTAACTGAGCCAACTAATTACAACTCACTCTTATCTCTTTAACTGATGGACAAATCCCTCAATCAAAGGAGAAACTATTGCATGTCCTCTCATAGACTTCATGTTTGATTTTCCTTAACTAATTAACTCAAGATGAATTAATTAATTAATTTTCAAACTGTTGTTGATATCAAATTCGAATTTTACTTCCTATGTTTAGTCCAGGGACTGACCAAACTAAGAAGGGATCCCAAAATGCTATTTTTAGAAAAGTTATTTTTAGCATTTTCACTTTTCACCCATTATTGCTAAGATCTCCAATGGTTGAATTGCTATTTATAGCCCAACTCTTTATAACAATATTAATTTTAGTATTTTCTATTTTTAGCATTTCTTGTTGCAAATCTCAACACTTCCTGTCAACGAGAAAGGGATTATCAGTAACCCCGATCTTATCTCTTTGGAACTCAAACTTGAATTTTGACAATGCCTTAGTCAAAATATTTGCATCCTACTCCTTGGTCGAAACATACTGTAACATCATGATTCTCTTCACCACATAGTCCCATAGATGATGGTAATGGATATCTATATGCTTGGACCTTTCATGAAACACTAGATTCTCAAAGAGTTTTATGCAACTCTGATTATCATAGTATATCACTGTAGGATCCATCATCTAACCAAAAAATCCCACTAGAATCTTCCACATCCAAATGGCCTCGCATGCTTCCTGACTGGTAGCCATGTATTCATCCTCTGCTGAGCCAAGTGTAACTGATCTTTGTATCCTACTATACCAAGAAACTACAGCTGAACCAAGGTTGAAGATTCCTCCAGAAGTTCTCTTCCGGTCTGATGGACTACTAGCCCAATCCGCATCTGTGAAGCCTTGCAGCTTCACTCCCTCTTTCTATCTGTACCATAATCCGTACTATGTAGTGCCTCTGAGATATCTCAGCACATGCTTCGATGCCTTCCAAAATAGCTTGGTTGGCTAAACCATAGCTTGACTCACCTGGTTCACTGCAAAGCATAAGTTGGGTCATGTTTTCACCAAATACATAATTGAACCCACCAGCTCCCGATAAACAGTAGTAGCTACTACCTCACCAGAAGTAGCATCCTCCTTCCTCTAGCTCCTGGCTAGAGGAGTCTCCATGGGCTTGCACTTCTCCATGTGAAAGTTCCTGAGTATCTCATTGGCATACTTTCCTTCAGACACAAGTACTTCCCCATATTTCCGCCACACTTCCATGCCTAGAAAGTAGTGCATGAGGCCCATGTCCTTCATCTCAAACTCTCTTGCAAGGTCCTCCTTACAAGATTTGATCAGCTAATCATCACCTATCAAAATCATATCATCGACATAAAGTAAAATAATCAATGGCTTACCTTCTACCATGATGTGGCGAAGGTTCACATCTGCTTCACTCTTGGTAAAGCCCAACTTGGTGAAATAGCTATCAATCTTGGTATACCAAGCACGAGTGCTTACTTTAGCCCATACAGTGCTTGCTTGAGTTGGCAACCATGTGACTCACGATTGAACATCTCAAATCCTTCTGGCTACTCAATTTATACCTCTTCCTCAATCTTCCCATTGAGGAACGTCATCTTCACATCCATTTGATGGATCTTCCAACCCATCTGAGCTGGTAGAGCTAGCATCGATCTGATAGATGAGTACCTTGCTATGGGAGAAAAGGTCTCATCATAGTTGATCCCCTCAACTTGTGAGAAACCTCGTGAAACAAACCTTGCCTTGTGTTTCTCAACACTGCCATCAGTTGCCTACTTTACCTTGTAAAGCCAACGGGAACTAACCACTGATTTGTCCCCAGGTCTAGGGACAACATCCCACAACTCTTCTGTATGATAGAATCATACTCTTCTACCATTGCATCAACCTAGACTAGTTACTGCACTACCTCCTGAAACAAATAAGGTTCGGTCACTACACACTCCCCAACCAGGGCCATGTAGCCAGTGTATCTCTTGGGAGATCTCCTCTATCTGCACTGAGAGGATGGTTGCCCCACATTCTCTCTCACATCTAGCATCAATCTATTAGCTTCCCATGTTGTCTCTACTACTAGATCCTCTGCATGTGGCTAATCCACATGATTAAGAGGCTCCTCCTCCTTTGACACTAAAAGTTCCCCATCACCATGCAACTTGAGCTCCCTCTCAAGTGACACTCACATGGCTCTTTGCTCGTCGAACTTCAGATCCCTGCACTCTACGCTCCTCTAACTGGCAGGCAGAAACGCATGATAGTTGTTGGGTGTATATGTGTACCCAATAATTATCCCCAACTTAGCTATTGGATCTAGCTTCTTCTGAGCATCTTTGGTCACATGACAGAAAATTGTTGATCCAAAGATGCAAAAGTGACTCACAAATGGTCGCTTCCCTAAAAAAGCCTCCATAGGTGTCTTCATCCCCAAAATATGATGAGGATTTCTATTCTGAAGGTACACTGCTGCATTGAATGCCTCAACCCATAGATGAAGTGGTAGGCCTTGGTCATGCAACATCGCTCGAGCTACTCCCATAATAGATCTATTCTTCCTTTCAGCCACCCCATTCTGTTGTGGGTTATGAGGTGCCGTTAGTTCCCATTTAATTCCTTCTGTGGCACAGAAGCCTTTAAACTATTAGGAAACATACTCTCCACCATTTTCGCTATGCAAGGCTTTTACTTTCTTTCCAAATTATCTCTCTACCAAGGCTTTAAATTCACAAAACGTCAAGAAGGTTTGATCCTTCTTTTTATTAAACTAGATCCAACATCTATGAGAAAAATCATCAATAAAAATAACATAGTACCCTTTCTTAGTGGTGGAGGCTGTAGAGAATGGTCCACATACATCTGAGTGAACTCACTCCAGGATTTCTCCAGCTCTATTATCCGATTCTAAAAGGAAGCTTCTGCATACTTACCCAGGGTGGATCCTTTGCATGTATCTATTTGCTCCAATTTTCCCTTGGGTAAGCCAGTAGAAATTTGCTGCATGATCTTTAAGGCCCCGTGATGCAAGTGGCCCAGTCTTCTATGCTACATCTCGCCAACATCTTGGCTTTGCACCACCTCTACTTTGGAATTCAATGCATCACAGTCATCTACCTCCAACTTGTAGAGATTCCTTACTCGAATCCATATTCGCTTGGTCTGTTCGGTGCCAATATGCCTTAGGAAAACTTTTCCTTTACTAAAGACTACATCATAGCCTTTATCTTCTATCATAGCAACAGACAGAAGATTCTTTTTCAAACCTGGTACATACTTAACAGTAGATAGGGTGAGAGGAGCAGCATGCTCCCTTTGAAACACAATTGTACCTTCACCTGAGACACAATACTTTCCATCATCGCCCATCTCGCTCTGCATCTCGAGATCCTCTAATGTACTAAAAATATTCTTGTCACTCGACATGTGGAAAGAAGCTCCACTGTCCAGGTACCAAACACATCCCACCATGGATGAAACCATGCATGCGATAAGAGAGAAATCCAGCTCAAACTGTGAAGCTAGTGCATCACCATCGGATCCCTTTGAGGAACCCTTCTTGGATTTCTTCTGTGGACAATTCATAGCATAATGGCCCACTTCATGATAGTGAAAGCATCATGTCTTCGACTTGTCAACCTTCTTCCCACCATGACATCATTTGGATTGGGATGCCTTCCCTTTTCGTTTCTTAGCTTTACTCACTAAAGCTATATTTTTGTTCATCATCTTGTTTTGATGAAGATACATCCTTGGTGCTTCGCCTTATCTCCTCCTGCATCAGATCTAACCAAAGTTGTTCCCAATCTGGTAGTTTTTCTCTTCCACTAACTGAGTCCTGGTAGCTATGCCAGTTCTTAGGAAGACCGAGGAGTGCTAGACTCACCATTTCGTCATCAGCTGTCATGACCCCTACGCTTGCAAGCTCATCCCTGCAGGTGGTGAGCTTGTTCAGGAACATAGAGATTGTGTTGCCCTTTTCACACTTGATCTTTTGAAGTTTATCATTTAGCACCAACTTCCTTTGATTACTGCTATTCTGGTAAAGATCTTTCAATGTTTTCCACATCAAAAATGGAGTCTCCTTTCCATGGAGACTCAAGGCAATGTGATCTCGAACTCCCTCCAAGATGATTCTCCTTGCTCTAGCCACACTCCTTTTCCATTTCACCAGTTGAGTAGCATCAGTCAGATTCTGGACTTCTTGATCAATGAAGTCTTTTATACCATTATCTTCTAATACCGCCTCCATGCGATCCTTCCAGGCTATATAATTTGAACTGCCATCAAGGCATATTCGAATCTTAAATCGTTGAATGCCATTGGTGAAACAGATGTGATAAGAACTCAATTCAATATCCAGAAACCAAACTTTGAACTTCTACTGCTTGTATATTTTTCTTCCTTGATCACCTTTGCTTCGATACCATGTAGAAATTTCCCATTTTAGATCACATGGTAATGCAATGTACTAAAGCAAAACACTTGATCTACTTCTACAAACAATTTAGCGGAAGCTTAATTGAACATGAGCAACATCAAGCATGAACATATATAACTAAGAATGAGAAGTATTCAACCATAACACAGAATATATATCACAGGGGAATGCACCAGCCTAAAACCCCAACTCTGTATTATCATACAAGTGGAAATCTTATTCAAGTTACAAAAAGAATAAGCTCTCAAGCTATCTTGCTCTCTCTACAATCAAACAATTCATCTCATAGACTCAACTGATATAGCATATGTCTTCCTCAAGCCCTCCAAGCCTCCTATTTCCTTGTGCAATTTTGATTGGGGTCCAATGATATCACATGTGTGAATTGGCCTCATCACACTCACTTTAACCTTAGGTCCAACTGCGCAATCGTCAAGGAATAATATTCCTTCTGCATTCAAGGAATATTCACCAAGGAATATCCTAGAAACTAATAGTACACTATCCCTCCATATGATCTCAACTGGGTCTCTGACTGAACTAACATGCATGAGTTATCCATGAGTGAATCTTTAGATATCTGAAACACAGTAGTTACATGTGTGCAAGCATTAACTAACTGAACTCTCATTAATTTAATAACATGTTAAATTAATGTAATTGGACTTGACTCAGTTAATTGAGCCAACTAATTATGACTTACTCTTATCTCTTTAACTAATGGATAAATCCCACAATCAAAGGAGAAACTATTGCATGTCCTCTCATAGACTTCAAGTTTGATTTTGCTTAACTAATTAACTCAAGATAAATTAATTAATTAATTTTCAAATTGTTGTTGATATCAAATTCGAATTTTACTTCCTATGTTTAGTCCAGGGATTGACTAAACTAAGAAGGAATCCCAAAATTCTATTTTTATAAAATCTATTTTAGCACTTTCAATTTTCACCCATTGTTGCTAAGATGTCCAATGGCTTAACTGCTATTTATAGCCCAACTATTTATAGCAGTGTTATTTTTAGCATTTTCTATTTTTAGCATTTCTTGTTGCAAATCTCAACATAAAGTATCTTGTTGTCATACTTTCCCTGAGAGATAATAGTTCCCCATCACCTTGCAATACTTCCAATCCAAGGAAGTAGGGCATGAGACCCATGTCTTTAATCTCAAACACTCTTGCAAGGTCCTCCTTGCAAGATCTAAGCAATTGCTCATCACCAGTAAAGATAAGTCATCAACATATAAAACAATAATAAAAAATTTACCTTCTACCAAAATATGATAGAGGTTATAATCTGCTTCACTTTTTTTGAAGCCCAACTGGTGAGATAGTTATTGATACTAGTGTACCATGCACAGGGTGCTTGCTTGAGACCATACAATTCTCTCTTGAGTCTACACAGATGAGACTCTCGATTAAAATTCTCGAAGCCTTCTGATTTCTTGATATACACCTCCTCCTAAATAACTCCATTGAGGAATACATTTGTCACATCCATCTGGATCTTCCACCCCATCTATGTATCTAAATCAAGGACTAATTTGATGGATGAGTACCTTACTATAGGGGAAAACGTCTCCTCATAGTCAATACCCTCCACATGAGAGTACCACTCGGCCAAAAATATGGCCTTTTACTTTTCTATGCTTCCATATGTTGCCTACTTCACCTTGAAGATCCATCTTGAACCCACAACTGATTTGTCTACTGGTCTTAGGACCACTTCCCAAAAATTGTTCTTCCCAATCTATTTGTACTCCTCCACCATTGCATCAACCCAACTAGTTTCTCTATTACTTCCTCGAAAGAGGGTGGCTTAGTCTCTACTAGCTCAATCATTAGAGCCATTTAGCCAGTGTAATGATCTGGTGACCTTCTTTTCTTGTGTTAATTTGAAGGAAAACCCACATTCTCCCTCACATCCAGCACAAGCGTCTTAGCTTCTCTGGTTCTCTTCCTTCCTTCTCTAGATGAGTTTGCTTGAGTGGTTGTCTCCGTTATTTTCTCATCAACTTGTGGATACTTGCAACATCTTGAGGATCCTTCTTTGGAGCTAAGATATTATCCTTTGCTGGGATATGACTCTCCCTCTTAAGAGAGCAATGCATGGCTTTGTCTTCATCAAATTTGACATCCCATCACACAATTGTCATTATCAGGGATGGAAAATACGCACGATAGTTGTGGAGAGTTTTTGTGTAACCCACAAATACCCCCAACTTTTTTGTTGGCTCTAACTTCTTCATTGATTATTTGGAGACATGACAATAGATAGAGGCTCCAAAGATCCTAAAGTGTAACGCATCCAAAATTCCTCCCCATGAAAGCCTCCTCTAGTGTGATCATGCCAAGAATTTGATGAGGACTCCTATTCTACAAATATACCATTGTGTTGCATGCTTTAGCCCAAAAGTGAAGAGGTAGGATTTTGTCATGCATCATCCGTGTTTCTCCCACAACACTTCGATTCTTCCTATCAGGCACCCCATTCTACTGTGGGTTGTGGGGTGTTGTCAAATCTTGGTGAATTATTTCCTTTGCACATAAATTTTTTAACTCATTTGACATGTACTCACCTCCATTATCTCTCTTGAGATCCTTCACCTTCTTTCTATTTATTTCTCCACCAGTGCCTTGAACTCTAATAACTTGGACAAAATCTCATCCTTCTTTCACATGAAGAAGATCCAACACTTTCATGAGTATTCGTCAATGAATATGACAAAATACATGTGCATGGTAGTGGAGGTTGTCGATAAAGGCCCAAAAACATAAGAGTGGATCCTTTCAAGGACTACATGTCCTCTGCCATCCCGATCATGCAAAGTGGCTTTTGTGTACTTCCCCAAGGTACACCCTTTTCATGTGTGATGATTTTCTAGTGCTCCTTCAGGGAGGTCTATGGTAATTTGTTACATGATCTTCAAAGCACCCTGATGCAAATGGCCAAGTATTCTATGCCAAATTTCATCGACCTCATGGTTATGCACCTTCTCCGCCTTTGTGCTCAATGCAACACAATCCTCCACATCAAGATTGTAGAGGTTCTTCACACAAACCTTGATCTACTTCACATGTCCCATGGATATGTTTCTCATGAATTCCTTTCCTTTGTTGAAGATCACATTTTAGCCATGATGTTACAAAACTACAATGGAGAAAATATTCTTCTTTAGTCCTGAAACAAGTGTCAATCCTTCAGCCTGAGAGGGGAGGCTATCTCCCTCTGAAAGATGACTGTACCAATCTCGATCGTGTTGTACCTTCCAACATCTCCCATCTTAATGTGCATCCAGAGATCCTTCTCCTCCAAATCAGTAAAAAAATATTTATTCCCCGTGATAACGAATGAGGAACTGTTGTTGAGATACCACACGATTCCCATCATTGTGTTGGTTGTGCATGCAATTAGATTAAAATAAAGTTCGAATTGTGAAGCCATAAATTCACCCATTTCTTCTCCTGTTGTATTCTTTCTTACCTTCTAGTGTGGACACTTCGTGGCATAGTGCCTGAATTCAGGACATTAAAAGATACTTGACATGTCTTTCTTCTTTCCCCATTGACTAGATTTTTCTTTGGATTTGGATTTATTTGCTTCCTTTTTTTTTCCTTTCTAGACAAAGCATTGTTCTCCTCATCCTCTCCCTTGAATGAATTCTCATATCTGGTATTCTACATTATTTCCTCATGTAACAAATCAAACTATAGGTGTTCCCAATCTGGTAGTTTCTCCCTCCCATTCACTGAATCTTGGTAGCTGTGCCATCTCTTGGGAAGTCCTAGAAGGGCTAGGATCACCAAATCATCCTCTGCTATAGTAATACCAACTTGATCAATTTCATCACTAAATTGTGTGAATATGCTTAGGTACTGTGGAATGGTCTCGTTCCTTTGCATCTTGATATTTTGAAAGTTGTCCTTGAGTGCCAATTTCCTATGATCACCACTATTCTATAACAAATATGTCAGTGCTTGCCACATTGCATATGGATTCTCTTTCTCATGGAGACTCGAGACAATATGGTCTCATACTCCCTGCAATATTATCCTCCTTGCCTTGGATACACACTTCTTCCATTCTGCTAGATCCTTTAAATAAGATGTCGCTGGTTTTGGAATATCATTGTCAATGAATTCCTTCAACCTATTATCCTCCAATACTGCCTCCATGTGCTCCTTCCATGCAATCCTTCCATGTAACATAATTAGATCTTCCCTCAAAGGAATACTTAAGCCTTAGTCCATTGAAAACCATCTTCTCAGTCTTGAAGAAAACGTGCAACCCTGTTTTACAAATTTGATCCTCCTATAATGACAACTTTAAATTATTTTCTCTATATTGATTCCAGCTCTAGTACCATGTAGAAATTAATGTGTAGATATAATACTACTCATGAAATTACTAAATTACAAGGCGTTAATCTACTCTATAGATCTACGAAATTTAATTCACCATCTAAACAAGAATCATAGACATGAAAAAGGAAACATCACACATGCACAAATATTTATCTAAGGGAAAGAAACTAACCAAAATCCCTTATTATCTATATTGCATTAGCTAGAGAATAGAGATTAAATTCATATTCTTGATCAAGCTTGCACACACCCTACAAGTGTATAGTCTATCCATTTGCCTGACTGAGTGACTTTGGCCAACACTTAGCCAACTTTCAGCCCTCCAAGCTCCTATATTCTTGTGTTGTTCCCTTGCAAAATTGCCTCTATTGTTTTAAGGAATTTAACACCATGGAATTGTGCAATTGCTTTAGGTCTTTCTCTGACTACATGCACCACCTATACACATTGGAATATGCTAGAACTGATAGTACACTACCTTGGAATCTCCATATCTACTGGGTAACTTGAATTTTCTATATGCAAAAATTATTTTGGGTCTATTGATCAGTTAATTGGCTGATCACTGAGTGTGGTTGAATTTCCACTTCCACAACTTGACCTCCACTAGTCCTTCTAACAATTAGAACTAGTTAAACTAACAATAACTCAAATTAACTAAAATGGATTGCTACAAATTAGTAATCAATCATGCTAAAATGAACTCAAGCTTCCCCAACTCAAGTTAATTGATTTAACTGAGTGACTAGTGCCATGTCACCTCAGTTAACTACCTCCAATATTTCTTTTGAAATAGAAATTCAAATTTTAATCTTGTCTGACCAAGGTAAAGTCAAAACTAGATTTTCTTGTAGCATTTTAAAAAATACTCATAGAATCCATAGTGGAAGAAGTAATAAACTTACCAAGGAATGAAGAGATTTGGTTCAACAATAGGAAAATCGAAGAAAAAGAGTGGATAATTTTCCTCAGAGACCCAGTTACTGGTACTTCTATTTTCAAATATTAGATTCCTGTGACTGCATTAAAAATTAAGTGGAGAAATTTGCTGCTAGTCATTCAAAAATTCTCAACTTTTGATGGGATATATAGCACTAATTGTTTCTACCAAGTTCGGCTCTTAATGCACTCCAATGATGGAAATGAATCGAATTTACCATACTTCCTACATTATAGTCTCAAGAAAATGGTTTCTAGTGTACAACGAGATTCAAAAACCCTTGATGGTGCCCTATATCACCATGGATTAATTAAAATTCTCATTGAAGCACATATGAAGGCTAGGGGAGATAATTGGAAAATATTTTTGAACCAAAATCATTTCGTAGAATCTCAAAAAGAAGAAATGGTTACACAAACTAGAAGAAGCTAGCACAAAATAGTTTCAAACCCTAACCCTGAACTCGTTAATGAAGAAGACGGTTTGACTGTTAATGAAGGAGAGAAAATAGAAACTTCACTAGAGCTACCTAAATATGACACTCCTCTTTCTCAATTATTAGAGAATATTATACAAAAAAATGGAAAGAAGATGTTAGAAGGAAGAAAGCCAACACAAGTGTCAATCAGTCTGAAGAAGAAAAAGAAGAAAAACTAGTGGATAAGGAATAGAGGAAAATAAGTGAAAGAAAGAGCATCCAAAAGAAAGATTAGGAAAAAGTAAAACTGAGAATGAGAAAACATGTTTCTAAGCATTTAAGCATATAGTCACCAGAGATAGTTGACCTCAATGAATGAGATCATATAATGAGTGAATAATCCAAAGCATCATAGCTTTATCAGACTCCAAGTCCAACCAGGAAGAAACCTAAAGTCAACCTAGTCCAACATCAGATCTATGATTATGTGGAACCTCTGGAAAAAATAGCATAATAAAATCTAAATTCCCCTCTCCAAAATGAATATGAATATGTTTTCAATGAATAATTTCCTTTGAATGATGATATTTCTCAAAAAGAATACAAGATTGAAGATGCTTTAAAACAATATATCTATCTATATATATATATATATATGATTTAGAAGTATTGAAGTATCTAAAAGAAGAGAATCAACCAATAAATCTACATAAAGAAATCCTTTGGACCCAAAACAATAACATACTTTTGCATTGTTTCGACTGGTATAAGAGGAACAAGAAACTGAAAGATAATAACAGGTTCCTTAGAAACAAAGTCAGAGGGTTGCACAACAATACTTTAATGAAGAAACCAAGAGTAGCATTTAGTGTTAAGAAGCAAAAAGAAGGAACTATATTGGATGTCTTGGTCCAAGCTTTCGAGAAACTATAGTGAATGAAATACTTGGAAAATTTTGAAGTTTTGATAAATGAGGACATGAAAAACTCTCAGTGTGGGTGAATGTTGAAGTCCAAAATTGTCTTCTTTTTCATCACCCTTTTGATTTCTATTCCATCCTTTTCATGAAAATTTTGCTACATTTCCAAGTTGAAAGGTCACCTCATACGTGGTCAAACATCATAAAAGGTATCAATCACTCATGGTTTATACTCTATTATTTATTTATGAAATTTAATCAAAAAATTCTTATAGGTATCAAATTGCACTCATTCTGTAGCTATCCAAAGATTTTGTAGCTACATCCATGGTTAGACAAATTCTAGTGCACTTCAGAAAGAATAAGGGATATAGGTAGAAAATGATCGCGACATTGAAATCCACCTGTCATAACGATTTGGAAACTCACCTCGTTCCAGAGATCTAATGGTCAAACCAGAAGTCAAATCTGGTTATAATACTCTAACTTAATGTATGATTTGAAGGAGGATTGTACCATTATCAAGCAAGTGTGGAATTGGACAAGAAGAATTGGCAATTGATTTTGTAAATCAAAATATTCCCATGATTTTCTCTTTCAGTAGAAAATCATGAGAATAGAGACTCCAAATTCGATTTAATTTCTTAGTTGTAAATCTAGAAACTCGTTTCTTAGTTTATGGCTCTTAAGGAAATTTTTTAACAAAGGATTACAAAAGGCCCTGAGGCGATGTAATAGACATTGTTACTCTTTCTAAATTTCTAATCATTTTCTATTGAAGCCTTTAGCATTTAACAAAAATTACTTTGTTCTCTTGGTGATGTTGAAATATGGCAACACAAATATTCCAATTTAGTTTTTCCTTGAATTAAATTGTGAATTAAAATCGAATTTAGTCTTAACAACTACTTGGAAATAATTAATTAATTTATTTTAAATTAATTAGTTGGAGAAATTCAAGTTAGAAGTATTTCTGAGTCATGCAAGAGTTATCCCTTAAAGTAAGGAGATAAGATTGAGTTATATTTGAGTTGTAATTAGTTAACTCAGTTTAATGAGTTAAGTCCAGTTAAATTAGTTCATTACTGATTGAGGAACTAATAATGAGTTAACAGTGAGTTGATGCATGCATGCACTAACCTAGTGCTACTCCAATTAACTGAATATTCCCTCATCAGAAACTCATGCATGTCTATTATGAGAGGAAGGCTGGAGAGAAGCCAAGATTGTACTAAGAGCTGGCTAGCTGTGAGAGCTAAGGCTTTGTATAAATCCTATTTATTTCCGCCTTGTATGATAACTACAGATAGTGGGGGTTTTAGTTGAGGCTTTCCCCAAAGTATTTTCATTTTTATTGTGCCATGATTCTTCTTCTTCTTGTTATATTGTTCTGCTCGATCTTCAAGCTTCCGCAAATTTATAGTAGAAGTAGGTTACAGTATTCTTCTTTGGTTTATATTGAATTATCGGGTTAACCTACCATCATATTTGCTACATGGTATTAGACTAGATTTGTAGAAATTGTCTACATGGTATCAAAGCTATGAATAGTATACTGAGAAGAGAATTTGAATTTTGAAGTTCAGGGTTGTAGGTGCAAATCAAACTCATATCATACTTCAAGGTTGGAAAATGGCATTCTATGGCTTGAGACTCGAGAATGCGTTGGAAGGTAGCTTGAATTACATAGCATGGAAATATAGAATGGAGGCTATATTAGAAGAAAATGGATTAAAGGAATTCATTAATCAAGAAATCCCAAAGTCATCTTCAACTAATGCACAAGAGTTGGTTGAGTGGAAGAAGTGTGTGGCGAACGTGAAACAGATAATCCTTGAGGGAGTTCGAGACCATATTGTCTTGAGTATCCATGGGAAGGATACTCCATTTTCAATGTGGAAGACATTGAAGGACCTTTACCATAACAGTAGTGACCAAAGGAATTAGGCGCTCAAGGATAAGCTTCAAAGAATCAAGATGGAGAAGGGTGATACTATTTCCACATATTTGAACAAGCTCACCACTTGTAGAGATGAGCTTGGCAGTGTGGGAATAACTACTGCTGAAGATGATATGGTGAGCCTTGCTCTCCTTGGCATTCCAAAGAATTGGAATAAATATCAGGACTCTATGAATGGAAGGGAGAAACTACCAGATTAGGAACAACTATGGTTGGATCTTATGTAGGAGGAAATCACGAGGAGCACACAAGATGGTTCTTCATCTAAGAATCATGATGAAGAATATTTGGCCTTAGAAAGTAAGGCAAGGAAAGGGAAGGGGAAGGCTTCCCATTTCAAATCGAATTCTTCTCATGGAGGGAAGAAGGGTGACATGTCTAAAGTAAGATGCTTTAATTGTCATAGGATGTGACATTATGTGACTAATTTTCCATCGAAGAAGTCCAAGAAGGGATCCTCAGAAGGATTGGAAGGTGAGGCACTAGCCTCTCAGTTCAAAATGGAATTTACCCTCATCTCATGCATGGTGTCATCGATGATGGGTTGTGTCTGGTATCTTGATAGTGGAGCCTCATTCCACATGAGCAATGATAAAAAATTATTCAGTGAGGAGGAGAAAAACCTCAAGATGCACATAGAGATGGGTGACGATGGAAGGTATAATGTTTTAGGAGTGGGCACAGTTGCTTTTAAGAGGGAGCATGGAGCTCCTCTCACCTTGACAGATGTGATGTATGTGCCTGGAGTAAAGAAGAACTTGGTATCATTCACAATGTTGGAGGAAAAAGGCTATGATGTTGTCTTCAGTAAAGGAAAGGCATTCCTAAGACACATAGCCACGAGTCAGACCAAGAGGATAGGGATTCAGGTGAAGAATCTCTATAAACTAGAGGTAGATGATTATGCAGCATTGAGTACGAAATTAGAATTGGTGCAAAGCCAAGACATTGGTGAGTTGTGGCACAGGTGGTTGGGCCATTTGCATCATGGGGCTTTGAAGATAATGCACCAAATATCTACAAGACTTCCCAAAGGTAAAATTGAGCAAGTTAACACATGTAAAGGTTGTACCTTGGGAAAGTACACCAAGTCTTCCTTTCATGATCGAGATAATCGAGAAAAGGCTATCTTAGAGTGAGTTCATATTGATTTGTGTGGACCATTCTTGATGGAATCCATAGTGAAGCAAAGGTATTATGTGATTTTCATTGATGACTACTCTCATAAATGCTGGATTTATTTCATGCGGAAGAAGGACCAAACCTTGACAAAGTTTTGTGAGTTCAAAGCTTTAGTCGAGAAAGGTTCAGGGAGGAAGATCAAGGCCTTGAGAAGTGACGAAGGTGGAAAATATGTCTCTCAAGAGTTTAAGGAATTTTGTGCAGCGGAAGGAATTAAATGAGAGTTGACAACACCTCATAACCCACAGCAGAATGGGGTGGCCGAGAGGAAGAACAGAACTATTGTAGGGGTAGCACGAGCAATGTTGCATGATCAAAGCCTACCACTTCACTTATGGGCTGAGGGTTGCAACATAACGATCTATTTGTAAAATAGAAGCTTGCATCACATACTTGGGATGAAGACACGAGAGGAAACTTTCTCCGGTAAGAGACTAGG
This sequence comes from Pinus taeda, assembly GCA_000404065.3. Taxonomy (NCBI): domain Eukaryota; kingdom Viridiplantae; phylum Streptophyta; class Pinopsida; order Pinales; family Pinaceae; genus Pinus; species Pinus taeda. Next base: position 38,724 of record APFE031727781.1, on the reverse strand, counting down.
TGTGGGTCACTTCAAGATCTTTGGCTGATCGGTATATTTCCATGTGACAAAGGATGCATGGAAGAAGCTTAAGCCGACAACAGAGTTGGGGATATTTGTGGGGTACACTAATACACCTCACAACTATTGGGTGTTCTTTCCTACCAGTTAGAGGATAGTGGTTCGCACAGATCTCATGTTTGATGAGTAGAAGGACATGTGAGTTTCCCTTAAGAGGGAGCTCCAACTATAGGCTGTGGAGGAACTGTCGGTTCCTGAGGAGGAGGAGCCTCATATTGATGTGGAGCAGCCTTATGTAGAGGTTCCAGGAGTGGAGACATCCACTCAAGCACAGTCTTCCAAAGATGGACAGAAGCACACAAGAGAAGCTAATAGATTGTTGGAGGATGCGAGAGAGAATGTGCGAGCACCATATTCTCAGCGCAGAAAAAGGAGGTCATCTAAGAGGTAAACTAGATACATGTCCCTTTTTGGGGAATGTGTTGAGACCGAGCCATCTTCCTTTGAAGAAGTAGTGCAGTAGTCGATTTGGGTTGATGCTATGTTAGAGGATTGTGACTCCATAGTTTGTAACAGTGTTTGGGACGTGGTTCTGAGACCGAAGAACAAGCCAGTTGTAAGTTCCTATTTGATTTACAAGGTAAATCAAGCTTTTAATGGTAGTGTGGAGAAGAATAAGGCAATATTTTTTTCCCGTGGCTTTTCATAAGTCAAGAGGATCATGTTGCTGCAATATATTTCAACAGACGAGAAATATGTTGACATTTTGACAAAGGAATTGTCAAATTGTAAATTTGAGTTCCATAGAGACATGATCGAGTTGGTAGATAATCCCTTTCTTGTTTAGAGGGAGTGTTGAAATATGGCAACAAAAATATTCCAAATTAATTTGTCCTTGAATTAAATTGTGAATTAAAATCGAATTTAGTCTTAATAGCTACTTGGAAATAGTTAGTTAATTTATTTTAAGTTAATTAGTTGGAGAAATTCAAGTTAGAAGTATTTCTAAAGTCATGCAAGAGTTATCCCTTAAATTAAGGAGATAAGATTGATTTATATTTGAGTTGTAATTAGTTAACTCAGTTTACTGAGTTAAGTCCAGTTAAGTTAGTTCCAAACTGTTTAAGGAACTAATTGTGAGTCAACAGTCAGTTGATGCATGCATGCACTCAACTAGTGCTACTCCAGTTGACTAAAGATTCCCTCATCAGAAACTCATGCATGTCTATTCTAAGAAAGAACCAGTTCAAACTAATATCAAGGAAAATGTACTATTAATTGCATGTGTTTTCTCATTGAGAAAACTCATGCATGTGGTCAAGGATTTGTCCTTGAGGACTACGCAATTTTGGAGAGAGATCATCCACTTGGTAACAAGAGAATCATCCACAAGGAATAACACAAGGAAATAGAAGCTTGGAGGGAAGAGAAGAAGGCTAGAGAGAAGCCAAGATTTCTTGTGAGCATCTGTGAGGATTGTACTGAGAGCTGGCTAGCTGTGAGAGCTAAGGATTTGTATAATTTCTATGTATTTCCACCTTGTATGATAATACAAATAGTGGGGTTCTTAGCTGAGACTTTTCCCAAATTATTTTCATGTGTATTGTGCCATCGATTCTTCTTCTTCTGGTTATATTGTTCAGCTCGATATTTAAGCTTCTGCAAATTGATAGTGGAAGTAGGTTATAGTATTCTTCTTTGATTTATATTGCATTATCGGGTTAACCTACCATCAGATTTTCTACAAGTGATCAATGTGTGGTTAAATACTTATGTATTTGATTTCTTTCTTTCACTCAATAGAAGGGCCCCATGGAGAGTTGAAAGATTAGTTTAGTCCATGATTACATTATTCTTAACTTATTTCATGAATAGTCTTTTCTTCATTACAATTAGTTTATGTTTTTTATGAGTAATTTTCCCATCGATTTCTATTTTAATCTTCTTAAGTTTTAAACAGGTCCAGTGCTCATAAAAGACAAAAATATTTCCTTTCCACAACATTTACTTTGATTTCAAGAGTAATGAACAAAGAAATTCTGATCATAAATATGCACATTAGTAATCCTTCATATTTGTATCTTAGCTTGCTATCTTTCCGAAGAAATTAGATTTAGATTTCCTCTTCTGTTGAGTAGAATAGATATTTTGATTTGCAAGATCATTTAGAATATTTCAAATTCCTGCAAGAAGAATTAGAATTTTGATTCTGCCATTAGAATGGATTTTTCAATTCAATTCAAATAGAATATTTTTTAATTCTTGCTCCAATAGATCAAATTTCAATTCATTGCAATAGAGTAACTTTTAATTGTTGTCGCAATAGATTAAATTTTGATTTAGTATGATAGTTATAATTTTCAATATATTTCGCCTTGATGTTTGATTTTCTTTTCAAAGAGTAATTTGATGGAAATAACATGTGCATAGGAATTTTTTGAGTTAATCTAGTTCCATTTATATTTAGTTCAATTTCATCTTTTAAAATCAAAATAGAGCTCCTAACATATATCGTGTACTTGAACTTCACAAGTACATGAACCTTGGTTGAGAATTAATGAAGTAATTTAACCATCAATGAAATCACCCAACAATTTTATAGCTTATTTTTCCAGAACTGCAACATGTTTATATGGATTAACACGACATGTGGAATTTGATTGCATTGACAAATGTGATAATGCTTCTATAGAATTGAAGCAATTATTGTTGACAACACCAGTGTTCTAGGGTCCCAATTGGAAACTGTCATTTCACATATCCTCTGATGCATCTGATACAACTATAGGAGCAATGTTGGGAAAGGATGAAGATAGAAAACCTTACGCTATTTATTATATCAGAAAAATTTGATGCCTGCAATATTAAACTACATTCTGACGGAGAAAGAATTTTTGGTTTTTATTGATGTTTTTAATCAATTTTGTCATTACATTACAAGTTACATTGTATTTTTCTATACCAATCACTTTGTTATTAAATGTCTAGCTAATAAACCTGTTACGAATGGTAGAGTGACTCATTGCTTATTATTGTTGCAGGAATTTGGTATCAACATAAAATATCAACCTAGGAAAGAGAATCTCACCGTGGAATTTTTATCTAGGGTCTCGCCTCCACTTGATTCTTCCCCTACCGAAGATCGATTTCCAAACAAACATTTGTTCTCTGTATCAAGAAATTCAACCTGGTATGCTGACATTACAAATTACCTTGCAGTACGGAAATTATCGTCGCATCTCTCACCTCAAGAAATGAAACATATCATTCAATGAAGTTCTCGATTCTTATGAATTGATGATTACCTTTTCAACACAGGGGAAGATTTCCAGATTCACAAGTGTATTAGAGAATATCGGGTTTAAGATATCGTCAAGGCTTGTCATGATGATTCATGCAAAGGTAATTTTGTTGATCATAGGATTGGACATACAACATTGCAGATGGGATATTTCTAGACCACTATATTTAAGAATGCTACTAAATATGTTCAGAGTTGCGATAATTATTAAAGAATGGGGCACCACATTTAGTCTGACAAAATTCCCCTATAGACATAGCTTGCAGTTGCATCATATGAAAGGTGGGTCATGGATTTTGTAGGCCCTATTAATCCACCTTCAAGTCAAAATTCCTGTATTCTAATCTATACATACTATATCAAAAAATGTGTGGAAGCAATAGTTGTCCCGAGAGTTACAGACAAGGTAGTTATAAATTTCTTATTCAAACTTTTTGTTTGATATGGCCTACCTAGGGAACTCATGATTGATTGAGGACTCTAGTTTACAACTCACAGGATCTCTGCAATGTTATTAAAATTTTTTATTAAGCATAGAGTCACTTCACTATACCATCCACAAGCGAATGGTTAGGTAGAAAGCACAAATAAAGTTCTGGAAAATATTTTGACCAAGATAATAACGTATAATCATTGATATTGGGCCTCTAACATTTCTGAAGCATTATGGGCCTATCCCACAACTTGGCGTAATACTACTGGTTTTTCACCTTAACAACTTATTTATGGTAAAACAATGATCCTTTTTATTGAATTTGAAACCAAGACTTTGAAAACTTCTCGAGAAGTTGGCTTGGAATTTTCAGAAGCATAGGATCAACATCTACAATAACTCAATGAATTAGAAGAAATTTGCCTTGCTACCCTTCAGTAGACATCTATAGTTCAACAACAAAGGGTCAAATGGTGTGATCATCTTATCAAAAGGAAAACCTTCAAAAGGTTGATTGTGCACTGTTATAAGATTATAGGTTTCAGGACTTCTTAGGAAATCTCCAAACTAGATGGTTAGGCCCCTACGAAGTCAGTGAAGTGCATGACAATGGAACTATGTGCCTCACTACAATTGATGATTATGATGTCTCTTTTCTTGGCAATGGTCATTGAATTTTCCTATGTCATCAACCAGTTACTAAGGATTCTTTCCTTCATGCACTTAAGAATGGGAGAAATTTTCAGATTGTAGCTAACCATGGGAACATCTTGTGACTCCAATTCGGTATGTTTTCTTCTTTAATAAAAAAATGAATAATAATAAAAATGGAGTGTTGTTTGTTTTTCTTGTTTTTTGATGATGCATATATTTTTATTCTATTTTGTTTTCAATTTACAATTTCTTTTACCTAAGTCACCGTGTTGTTACCTAATTCACAGTTGTTGATCACTAATTGTTGTTACCAAGGTCACAGTGTTGTTACCTAATTCTTAATAGCCAATGACCAATTGCTTTTACCTAAGTCACAATGTTGTTACCTACTTCACTGTATTTGATTACCAATTGTTGTTACCTAAGTCACAATGTTGTTACCTAATTCACAATAGTAAACGATCAAGTATTGTTACCTAAGTCACGACCATTATTACTTTAGTCACAATTGTTGTTACTTTGGTTACAACTATTGTTACTTCTTTTTTTCCATTTTGATATTTGGAGGCCTTGCTAATCTTTCCTCTTTGGCTTAAATCACTAAATACTTTTATTATTTTAGGTCCTCTTTAATATATTAACTGTGTTATTAGTTATCTTTTTTTATTCATAAAATAAATTGTATTATAAGGGGATAATTTTCTAAAAAATAGATGATTTCATCATGCCAACTTTCAACTGTGCTAATTTGCCTAGTTCATGATCTTGTAAAATCAATGTTGATTGTGTTGTCTTTAAATCGTCTCAACATTTTATGAATTTTTTTCCACCTCAATATTAATAAAGAAAAATATAATTATCAAGAGTCACTTTAATATATTTAGTTTTTGAGAAGCAAGACTAGCCCAGCTGAAATAAGTTACCTGAAAACTTTTTATGTCATCCCTAGCTCTTGAGGAGTTGAATTCCCACCCCATCTATTAAGTACTCTTTCATGATTAACAATAATCATAGTTAAAAAAATGATAAAAATAAAAAGTCACTGGAGGATAGGAGGTCTCACCATGATCCAACCCATATTTTGGGACATTTTTCCTAAAAACAACATGTTAAATAAACATTTTTTATGAAAAAATTCAATAGAAGAAGTTGGAAAAATAACCAGTTTTATGAATTTTTTTATGAATTTTATATGCAAATATAATGACTTTTAATTTTTTTTCTTTCTAAAACGAATGATTCACATAAAATTATAAGTAAAAATAAGAAAACAAATGTTTAAAAAATAGAACTTAAAAATAAAAACAATAAATTCAAAATTTCAAAATCCAAAAATGTAACATATATATATATATTATATATATATATATAAATAATATATAATATAAAACGAAAAAATAAATAAAAATAAAAAGAACATTATTTAAAAAAAATAAACATTAAAATAAGAATAACCTAAAATAAACATTAAATGAAATTGAAATTAAAAAGAAATGAAAAACATTTTGAAAAAATTTAAAAAAGAAAAGAAAAAAAAAATAAAAAAAAAAAAACAAATTATATTAAAAAATAAACTTTAAAAAATTTTAAATTAAAAAAAAATTAGTGCCCTCGGCCCCCAGCTAGCAGAGGTTGACTATACTAATTGACCCTCCACTAGCTGGAGGTCGGTTGGTTGCTATAGGGCCATCAGAGGGGTGGCAAGGCCCGCTCCTTAGGCCCTGTAGCAGGCCTTCGTCCCCTCGCTAGTAGAGGGTTGATTCCCAAAATAAGCCCTCTGCCGTCCAAGGACCGATGGTTCAGCGGAGGGGCGTCAAGGCTCACTCCTCAGCCATTGTCTAGTCAATTTAGTGTCCTAAATTGCTCTACATAAATTATCAATCCGGGTATCATAAACTGATGAAGTGTAGTGCACTATATGTGCTTAGTTAAAATTTCTCTTACTTCGTTGTTTTATAGTTTGTGTTGTTTTTAGGGGTTTTGTTTCTTATGCTTTAAGGAAATTAATCTCAGAAAGGAAAGCTATGCTTCTATGTGAAAATCTCTAAATGTTAATGGTCAACTAAATCTAATGACTTTCAATGTTAAAATCTAATTTCTAAAGAAATGAGAAAAGGAAATGAACATTAGATAAAAACAAATCAAACTTTGAACAGTTAGATTAATCTAAGTCGGCAAAATGTCTATGAAATGAAAGCAAAAATGATAACAGCTAAATGAAGTGTTTTATCATTCTACTATACAATTTCGAGAGAAATTCCTCCTTGTGATAGCATTTTGAGAGACTCCATACATCATTGTTCTAAAATTGAAAATGAGATTTAAATGAAAGAGTAAGACTGAAAGTAAAATTGTAACTAATCTACTATAACAACTAAATGGAGTGTTTATCACTTTGCTACACAATTTTGGGAGAACCACCTCCTTGTGATAGCATTTTGGAGGGATCCAATACTTCATTGTTCTAAGAAAAAGTAAACATAAAAATTTAGAGAAAGACTCATTCATAAATGAAATACTTCACCACTTAGTGAACCAAGGGCTTTTAGAAATATTCACTTACAACATGAGTTATTAAACTAGGGAAACCAAATACAAAAAATGTAAAGGAAAACTAATCTACTGTGTGCTCTAATGCTCCAAGCACCAATTTGAAAATACTTTCTTGGACTATTTTGCTAAGCATAGATCACACAGTTAGATAAATCTACAATCAACTGGTTGAACACACTTACATGAATTAAACTTGCATGAATGGAAATTCTAAACTATTAAACTTGAAAACAATAAAATGACATACTTCAATGAAATCGAAGCAAAGCTACAAAATACAATCTACTCTACCTTACATTCTAATATGCTCTATGACATCTACTTTACATCTCCTTCCATGTTGAGAACCTCAAAGCTTTATTCAAATTCTTCAAAATTACAAAAGTTTAGAAATCTCTCCAAAGCTTTCCAAAAACTTTCCAAAACTAAAAAGCTACCAAATGAAGGATAGATATCTCCTATTTATACAAAAATATGAGAAGTCATCTCATTAATGAGAGTCCATGAATCTCTCCCTATACCTGTAGAGTTCTAATCAAAATAGGAAATGATAAGACATATGTCTTCTTAGTGTTTCAATACAAATAGGAAATGTGACACATATCCTATCCTCATGATCCCATGATCCTCTCCACTCAAATTCGAATTTGGCCTTAGGGTGCCACATAAAGGTCTTCTAGGAACCTCCTTTTGACCTACACATGTCAACAATCTCAACCCACTTGTTAGGTATAAGCATATGTACATTATTTTCTAATTTTTAACCACAAATTCACTTAAAAAGGCTAAAAGAATTAATAAAGTTTAGAAAAACATAAATATAACCCAATGATAATGAAAGTGAGATGAATGTAGTGACATGGTAGTGAAATGGAGGTGATATAATGGACATAATAGTGAAAGTTTAATGGAAGTGAATGACAATTTCAAGACCCAACATACCCCCCAACTGAAGCTATTGCATGTTCTCATGCAATATATATTAAATTAATTATTTTGATCCTTTAGCTTTGGCTTAACCTTTCATGATATCATTTGATAACTTCATACTTCTACAAAGTGTTTTACTTGAATTGCAATAGGGTTGGTCCTTATGTTACAACCATATTTTGTTGTTGTATTCAATTTTGATCTTTCAACTTTGCGTAATGATAATTTGATTATTGTTGCAAAGTATATCTTTATTGGATTGCATCATGGTTGGTTCTTGTGTGACAACCATGATTGTGTTTGTATCCAAATATCCTTTAAGCACTTTTGAAAAGCCATTATATGCTCATAATAATAATGCAATAGTTAATATATTTTGGAAGTATGTGGGCTTCTGAATATGATAAGAACATGGCAAGATAAAAATATGAATGTATTCACACTCCCCCTCCCTCCCTCAACTGATGGTATTGGCAATTTTATGAAATGAGGAAGATAAATGTTTTTCCAACAATTATCACTCTAGCTGTTTATGGAATTCTATAGTCAAAAGTTAGAAAATGACGTACCTTAACTTACCCTTTGAAATGGATGAATTTTATGTGTGGTGGCTACAAAAATTCTTATCATAATCTTCTTCAAGTGGTTGAACAAAAAGAGTCATGGATAAAAGAGTTAAGATGACCTTTTATTTCTTCTACTAAAACTTGTTGAATTTGCTCCAAAATCTTGAAAATAATAGTCTTCATGTCTTCAAAACTCATTGGCACAATTCCTACTATGTGAAGAGATGTTCTGATGTCGAACATTGCAGGAATTTGTTGTCTTAGTGGCCATTAATGGATGCCACTAGTCAACACGAGAACTCTCACTATTGATGACAATGATAGTCAAGGTGTGCAAACACATCTTGATAGGTACGAATAAATTTGCCAATGTCGAGTCACCTAGAAGATCTGATGAACAAGGGACATTAATGTATTCCCATTGTTTGTCGGCATGAGGATTTGCCATTAAGGCATGCAAGCCTCAAGGTGTTTTTACAAGGAATTTAGACTCAAAAGACTATGGACTCAATAATTTGCATTGAAGCAGGGTTTATTTGCGAAATCAAAATGATAGGAAAGGGAAAATGAAAATGGAAGATGGCAATGGAAATTAAAAATGGAAATGGGAAATAAGCATGTGATTGAGGATCTTGCTTTTATTTGTGGGTTAGGAGTGGATAAAATGTAATGGAAAGTGTATGTGAATGTAAATGGAAAATATGATGGGAAATGAGGTGAATGGTTTATTATGAAGTATGAATGTAATGGAGACAATAGTATCTGAAATTTTTGTAAGTGTTCGCATCGAATTTTGTATTAGCATGTTTCTTCTTTGTCACTGATCATCCTCTTATGAAACAAATTGGTCTCTTAGAGAGACACTATTCACTTGTAGTCATTTGTCCTTCCTCCTGGAACCTACAAAAAAACTAGTACTTCTTCTGTAATGGAATGTAAGACTATCAAAAGAGAGAGGTGATCAATCTCTCTAGTTATGATATTTACAAACAAAACTAAGAATTTGTACTAATGAAACAAGTTCACAAAGCAAAACCAAAAGAATTTATACCTACTTCGGAATTAGTGCCTTAAGTTGAATGTTGTTTCTTTTCAACAATTTATTTCATTATTTACTATTTCAACTCTGATTATGGATTTCTCATCGTGTAGATCTCGTCGATAACTTTCCAAGGGCACTTTAATTATCGAAATTTGATTTCGTATGAGAAATTTAGGCTGAATTTGAACAGTGAGGTTTTTAAGTTGCAAAATTGATGTTTAGATGCAAAATGGCTTTAGCTGCAGAACAACTTTAGCTGTGGAACAAGGCCCAGTTTTTGTAGCTAAAAATATTGAATAGAAAGTTAGCCATTCATTTTTCATCACCAGTCCAAAATTAATCAATGCCTTTCAGAAAAATGAGCAAATAACCTACTTATTTCATTGATTCAAAAATTATATATATATATATCTATATATATATATATTATATATATATATATATAATATAATAGTATAATATATTTATATATTATATATATATATATATATATATATATATGTATGTATGTATATATTATTCTCTTTTCTTTCTTTCCTCAGTTGCTTGGAAACATAAACCTTATTGAATTCTATTTGTGCAGGTGGCAGATGAAGTCCATGCCCTCAAGAAACCGCTTCGAATCCTTACCTCTGAGAAACATGTGTAGAACAACATTCTGTTTGCCTTAGGTTTCTTTGTTTGACTTTCCTTTGACCAGGGTCTTCTTCATCAATTTAGACCGAATGGATAGGATACAATCCATGCTCTAATGTTTTCCAAGCTACCCATATGGTCCTTTTCCTCTCTTGAAACCTATACCTTACAAAAGCGTGGAGATGGCTGTGGAACAATTGATTTGCTGTGAAACGGGGCTGTGTTCTGTAGCTAAAAGATAGCCAACCATCAGTTTTCTGATTTAAGTTATTGGAGAAGAGATTTATGCAGCTAAGTACCAGGGAGAAAAGTCCAAGATCATAGCTAATGCACATGACTAATTATTCATGAGCTTCTCTGCTAATTTTCAAAAAATTTCTTCACTATCTGTGTGGAGAAAACTCTATAAACGGTGGTATATGGAAACAAAAATAGTTACAATGTCAGAAATGAAATGTCAAGGTATGTGGAAAGAAAATGATGGCTATGGGGATGAAGCATGGAGAGTATATGAAGAAAAAAAATAGTGTGGAGGCTGTAAGGAATGGAGCTGTTGTATACATACACTGTATGAAAATAGAGTGTTGCTTATATGCAGAGAGAACCGAAAACTGAATGATCAATCCAAGTGCTCATATATATAGGAAGGATGTGGAGGTAAAAATGAGAAACTCAGTATATTAAAGGAATAATAGGGATGTAAAAGAGCCATATCCAACTAGTTCAAGTTATAGAATTAGTTGTTAAATAGATCAGTTTGGAAGAGTCATATTTAATTGGGATATGTCATGTAATCAGCCATTAAACTGAAGTAGCAATGAAGTACGAGTTATTAAAGCTGGGAGATGTGTAATCAAGATTGAATTCCACCACAAAATAAGTTCCCAAATTGGATTTTCCCTCTCCAAGCAAGATGAGTTAAAACAACAGACTATTCATCAATTAAAATCTGTTTTTCTTCACACGGCATGCAAAAAGAGGCTTCAGAGAATCGATAAATTAGATCAAATTGCCCTTGAATTTCTAAAAACCATTTATGGGTTATCTAATTGACCCTGTCCCTGAAAACCCCATGTTTTAGTTTTTCCTAATTCATTTTGATTTTTCCAGATCGCATAATTAAAGTTTGACATTTTTTATTGTTCTGCACTTTTTCTGGCAAATGTTGTGGTAGAAATTTTTTTCATTTGAAAATTTGTTGGTTATGCATATTGGTTCTTGATCGCCTTGGTTTTGAAATTATTTGTAGACAAAAACTACCTTCCAACTCAATATTCTTCAGGTTAGTATTGGACTCATGATCTCTTATAGCCAATCTTGCACCAATTGAATGACAAATTTGCTTAGAGTTTACACCATCTTTTCCAATTATAGCACCAACAAGTGCAGCGTTGACATTTATTTTTGCAGTTACTGAAGCATCAAATGTAGCTACAGCTGCCATATTAGGAGGAGTAGCCTCATGATAGCCAGGATGACCTCGAGGATTTCCATCTAAGCCACCAACTGGGAACCTACTGCCAAAAGGTCCTCTTGCCATATCAGCATTGAGATTGTGTGCCACTACATTTACCTTCCCAGGCTCCTTTTCACCATGGGCAAAATGGCACTTTGTTATGAAACCAGCTCAAAAAAGATAGAAAAGATAGATCAACACCTTATAATTCAGCCTCTTTAAGGGGGCAACCTCCTTTACATTACATAAATGAACAATTCTTGGATGATACAAATGAAAAGACCTCCTTTCTATATATAGGAGTCTAAGGGCTCATAACATAATCAGAGCCGACATAACAATAATAATGTAAGGGCACAATAATAACAATAGTGGGCTTCTATGGGGCACAATAGTAACAATATGGGCATAATAGGGGCACAACAATATTAATAAGGGGTACAACTACAATAGTAATGGGGTAATCACTAGTATTATGGGGACCCAACATGCCCCTCTCCTTCAAAAAAAGTGTTTCCTCAACGCTTGAGTAGTTCTAGATGCTTCTGTATAAAATTCTCATCCTCCCATGTGGAATCTTCAGCAGATAAGTTCTTCCACTTGAT